>JAHLJT010001799.1:0-21140 GCA_031308135.1 Acheta domesticus
AAGTAAAAGGTTCGTTTGGAATACTAAAAATACTTACAACCAGTGGGCGCGGCAGAGACGGCGTGCTGCAGTCATGCATTTTTTTATTTTCGAATCTTCTTGACGACTGATAAGAATGCGACAGAGTGGAGATTCCCACGTTTCGTTTAGAATGTTGCGAAATTAGAACACTGAAGACCTCTGACATGTCAAATAGCCGTACTCCATTTTTTTAGAAAAATAAAAGCACAAAGGCAGCACGGAGTGCTGCCCGTGCCCGCCGGAGAGTTAATTTTTGCACATGTAATCTTGCATTCAATTTTCATTAATTAAAATGTATTGTTAAAAGAACAGTAACGATGCGGCGAATGCCAACTCAGTGCCAAAGTGTGGTTTCACAACTGGAGACGTCGCGGTTCGATTCCGAGTAGGTGAATATTTTTTATTCATTCTACATTGCCACAAAATCGTTAAATTACATTCTATATTTGTCTTGTCAATGGTTATTCATAAAGCACCCAAAATTTGCATTCCACGAACAAGGCGGCTATTTAAATTCTGAAAAAATTAGATATTTTGACTATTATGTAATTTCGATTTAGTAAATCGATTTCTATCCAAAAATTAATGTAAATACGACTGCGTTCGAGTAGTATGTTATAAAACCATGTTAGGGATGTCTTTCCGCTGCTACAATTTTATAGTTCAGAAGAAAAGTTGAATAAACTCATCTCTTTTGTTGAAAGATATTGATTTTCTTTTTTCTAAGTATTAGTCTCAGAATTTCAACGACTGCATCGACTGTAGGTCCAAATGAGATAAGCATGCAGCGTTGCAATAGGTAAGGAAAGAAACATATTTTCAATCACAGCCAAGCAACGGAAGTTCAAACCCTATTCATTTTTTTACTACCTCACCATGCCAAACGAGAGCGAATTATCGCATTAGTGGGAGAGAGACACCTATTTGTCTCGGAGGTGGCGTTTTTGGTTTCCTATTAGTCATGTATTCCCTCTGTTTCCTAGAATAAAATAAATATTCACAAAATAGGAAAATAAAAAATAAAAATTTTTTCATACAAAGATAAATACCTCCTTTCAGGACTTACCATTATTTAATATAAAAATAAAAAAAGATTACGCTAAGCAAAGATTACGCCATAAATTAATTTGACAAAAAAAAGATCACGAATAAGCAACGCGTCTTTTCTCCGGATTCGATCCAGCTGCCTATGGCTCCGGTTAACTCTGAATTTTCGAAAATTGCAAATGTTTTAATTTTTCCGGTGGCTTTTTACTACTGCAAAATTGAAGATAAGAGATTCTTCCTTCAAATGAAATTTGTTGTTCATAATTAGTTCTTCCATCAAGGTTCTCTACATTTAAAAAGATGCAGTTCACCCGCGATATTGCGTGCAATAATTGCAATTTTAGAAAATTACAAAACGTGATATTCTCAAAAGACTCCAAATTTTCCTTTACCACTTTTTCATAGAGATAGTGCTAATGCCACTATATGAGATGACATAAAAAACGTTTGCTCTATCCTGTTGTTCTTTATGTAATGTAATTTTTTGACTTGTCTCCCACGTCGTTAGTATTTATATATAACAGCGATTTGTGAATTTACTATAATTATAAGTGCATGTGCTTTAAATAATGTCATAAAGTTTCGCGAAAACTCTAGTTTTCTGTGAAAATGAGCTCAAATTTATGCATTTTCAGAAACGCTCAAATGCCATTTCTCATAAATTGCTTCAAATTGTTTCTTCAATCTCTTCGAATGGACAGTGCTACTTGTATTCTTTATTATGACGTAAAGTTCCTTTTGGGGTATTTTATTGTTTTTCAAAAATTACACAAATGTAATTATTTTGAAAGATCTCTCACACCGTTAGCATGCACATTTTTAGCAATTTGTAAACACCATTGTATTTGTGAGTTAAAAGTGCTTTAAATGACTTCTAATAAAATGTTTTCGAAAACTCAAATATTTTCTGTGAAAAAGAGCTTCAAATTTCGAATATACAGTAGCGCTTAAACGTCATTTTCTTAAAAACGGCTCCAATTTTTTAAAGAAAATTGCCATCTAAGTTTTACTGTTCTTTAATGTTATTAAATAATATTTCCGTTGTACCATCAGAAAAAAAAATTAAAATTCAAAAAAATGTACTAGGGCCGGCAATAGATGTCAGTGGCAAGTCCGAATAGCTAGCTGAGACCAAAGGAAATAGAAAACTAATAAGGGAAAGTCAGTGCCATTCTGTAGCACCATTAGTTCGTTTATGTTTTACTATTCATCTATCACAGGGCCACTCAACCATTTGCATCCGAGGAGGAGCCTCCGGTTGCTCTTTTCTCTTTCGCCGCAGAAGGAGCAAATGACGCTCATCAAATATCGATCGGCGGCATGTGGCACAGTGGGTCGCGTCGTATTTCTACGGGATATTTTCCGTTGTTCGGAATGAAAAAAACTCACAGCTCTGGGAAAGAATATTACGATAGAAAAAAACAGTAAGATACTTTTGTAACATTAATTGGAACAGTTTCTAGACATAAACGTATTAGTGTAATTTAGAATTAAAAAAACGACAATTTGCATTGCAGCATGGAAAGAAAAGTATCTTTTTGCAGATTGCGCCGGCAATGCCAATTGTTTAGTTGCAAAAAAGTGCTCAATAACATAAAGAAATTTAATAGCGGTGACATTACACAGTTTATCATGCTGCTGAATATGAAAGTATTATAAAGGTTGCACAAAAATGTGATTAAATAAACTAGTAATAAAAATACTAAAAGTAAAGAAATTAACAAAAAGGAAGTTGATTGCAAAATCAAATACTCTAATTACACCTTTTAAGTGTTTTTTTTCGCAATATACTTTCTATATTTGGAAGAGATGACATGGTGCTATTGAGTCGTAAAATGCATTTCCGATTGTGATCTGTAATTGTACTTCTCATTCGAGATTACAAATTTTCAAAGAAGCAAAAAATTGCTCACAGTTGTATGTTGATCCAAACGTACTTAACAATCGAGCAGCATTACGATGCAGTTTTGGAAAACGGTTTTGTGGGAAGTTCTTTCCTAAACGCTCACGTTGTAGTATCGACATGCAATAAAATTAAACTCTTTTGTATTGTGTTATTTTACTGTCAAAACAGCATAAGAACATCAAAATACATCCAAAACTTACTTCTAGTGAGGCATTGTTTTTCAGAACACTGAAAAAGTTCCTTTTGTTCTTCTTCATTTTGTACTTGTCATTTTCATCAGCATGATTAAATGTATAATGTCTTTGCAAATTAAACTTCTTCACGTGATTGAACCCTTTATGTAAACTAAACATTTGGTATAGCTGCCGTAGTCGGCGAAAAGTTACTTTTCTTCCCATACTGCCTTGAAAATTGTCGGTGTAAATTGCTCTGGTCTGTGAAGTGCTCGCGTCGACTTCCATGTTTCCGCGACTGGAGTTACCGGGACACTGTGACAGAGGTTATCGCAAGGCGCGCAACGCTCGGGCACCGGTTGTCCCGCTCTTGGCTGACCAACACGGCTCCGCGCTGCCGATTTGCTCTGCTCGAGCGGCCCTGATCTATCACAAAACGGATAGTAGACAAGAAATAAATCGTATTTGAATAATTTTGGATAATGCGCCATTCCACGCCAAATCGCACAAGAGTTGACACGACTTTTTTGAAATGTATGATATTTTTTCTTAAATCTGGACATCAAAAAAAGAGACGCGTATTTTTTATTTGCCTGAAAATGACTATTTATGTAGTTATGCCTATATTAAATTTTGGGATATAGAGGTACTTCACAAAATATGATCAATTGTTGCTCCGAATGTACTAACTATAAAAAATTCTGATTTGTTTCATTTAATACTTTGAAATGTGTATTTTATTCCTCTGTAAAAAAAATTCAAATATATTTTTTCATTAAAAAATTTTTTTTTTTCAAAAAAAGTAAAATTTCTATATAAACTCGATGAGATAAAAATTTGAAAAAATATAGGCGTATTCATTGTTCAATTTACTATAAAATGTGTGAAAAGCAATGAATAATTTATTAACTTTACTTTAATTCGCTAGCTCAGATTTTGGGTTCTATACGATGACACCACGCTTACCTGCAGGCTGGTTGTCACCGGGTTGGCCTCTATACAGAGAAGCCTGAAGTCTGAAATTATTTCTATTACAAGGAATTGCGTATAATTTGGCACAACAATAATTTCATTTATTTAAATGATTTGAATATTGTTTAACAATATAAATTCTATTGATCGCATGTATCTAGTTAAGAACGGCACCGAATTGTCTAGGCGTTGTGAAATGAGGCCCCGCAGTTCATATCACCATTGGCTTCCGCACCGAAAATCCCTCTTCGCGCCGGTCGTCGCCGAAGTCATTTGCTTCTCTCTTGATGTTTTAATTTACTCCTTGCAAGAATTGTTCCACTATCTCCCTATTACATATAACACGGCGATGTCCCAGTTAAATTAATCAGACCACCTTCGCGCAGCTACCACCACGATGCCTGCTTCCAGTTCAGAGCCCCCTCCTGCATGGTAAACAAACATTCGTTACCTAGTAACCGCTTTGCACCGTCCAGATTAAAGCGCGATGTTTGTTTTCTTGCTAATATTTTGTATATTACAAATGCAACAAGAAAAAAAGTGGGCACTTCACTCATACAGTTCTAAAAAAATCAATTGTAAGTATGAGGGCGCTGCTTACACATGCACTAACGAATTGTGTTCGGTCAGTCTCTGATGCAAGTGCTGAAGAACTAAAAATGAATGACCGTCTGCCTGATTAGGATTTGAAGAGTTATTAGTACTTCAGATGTTCACTCTGCAACCATAAGGTATGGCATTGTGTTATACATGTTTTTGTGGATAACATCGTGACTTGTGGGATATCTATGTTCTTATGGGTGAGAGCGGAAAAGAGCCACTCTACGTCAAATCGCACAAGAATTGACACGACTATTTTCTATATGTATGTAATTTTTAAAAATAAATGACACGTCTGTATGTCATTCATTCTGGACAAGCAAAAAAGGATGTGTTTCTTTATTTACCCTGAAAATTGATTATTTGTGTAGTTACGCCTATATTAGATTTTGGAATTTATGCTTCCTTCGCAAAATATGATTGACGGATTGATGGATGTACTTAACATAAAATTTTTTGTTCCATTTAAAATTTGGTATATGTATCTTATTCCCCTGTAAATTACTTTCTTAAAAAATAAATATTTCATTAAAAAATTGTAATTATTTTTAAAAAATGAAAATTTCTATATGAACTCGCTCAGATAAAATTTGAAAAAAAATATAGGAATATTTCTTGTGCAATTTCCTACAAACACAACAAGAAAAAAGTGGGCACTGAACACCAACAGATCAAAAAATCTATTGAAATTACGTGAGCGCGTGGTTCCTGCCTCTGCACCAATTTTGTTCGATCAGTCTTTGATACAAGTATCGAAGAACAATAAAAAGAATGACCGTCTGCTTGATAGGGTTTCAAGAAATATTAGTAACTCATATGTTCACTCTGTCCCCAGAAGGGTTGGTTACAGCAAAACGAATTCTTCTACTGCTTTTCTCGTGTCAGCTAAACGAATTTTACTGCTGAGTCCCTTTGCGTCCTAGGGATGGGGTTGCCCTCCTGACTTTGCTCGTGAAATACAATCAACCATTTGTCAAGGGACATGAGTAAAATTTTCTCAACATGTCACAATACGCACCTTATGAAGACAAGAGTGCTAGCGTTTGTTCTCGTGAATCGTCTGTACACTGCAACGTGAGTGGCGATCACCGTATAAGATACGACAGATGTTTCAAACCATTTCATTTTTCTGATAACGGTTTTTAGAAAGAAAATCTCCAAGACGCGTAAACCACGATTTGTTGGTGAATTTACAGGAGTCATTTGATTTGCTAAAGTGAGATTATTTTCAGAAGAAAGGGAATCTGTTTCCAAAACCGCCTTTTGTTAGTGAAGAGTGAATCCAGTGAAAAGTATGGAAATTTAAGAAAATGACAATTTAGGCTCTTCAGATAGTTCGTCAAATGTCTGCGAAATGAATAAGAGAAGATAAACAAGAGCTTAATTGCAATAGGAGAAACCCCCGCAAGAAAGAAAATTGGAACAAAAACGGTATCCCCCATGAGAAATTTCAGAAAGTATGAAGTGCCAATCAGATAAATTTTTCACATTGAAGATCCTTCGACGTCATCGAAAAATCAGACAGTAAAGATACTATTAGAAAATTATCGATTCCTTTCACTCAACTGATGACATGACGTTGAAATTTAAATTTTGACAATTTTTGAAAGTTGGACATACAATAAAATTGAACGACATTTTCCAGCAACCGAACGCATGATAAAGCTGGCTGAAGAAAATGGAATTTTGTCAGACCTGAAGTAAATTCGGTAGGGCATTAAAACTGGTGCATTGTGACGAAAGTCAGGAATTCTATGGTAAGCGAGTCTTGTATGTAAAGTGAGTTTTGAGGAACCAGAAAATTTCAAAATGTCAGTCAAAACGTGAGTCAAGAATGCGTCATTTAATTATTTATAAATGTAAAAATTGTTTATAAATTAATATTATTTTTATACATTAATATGCATAAATATCTATTTATAAATTCAATCGTGAAGTTTCATCACCTCAAGATGTACTTAAATTACTGCTTCACCTGAAGGAACCGACGGCCAGTTATGCAAGAAAGCATCTATTGCAGCAATCTACTACACACTGGTTCGTAAAATATAATATCTCTAAAGTTACTGAGATCGCAGTTTATTTTTTCTGGAGTTATCATCAATACTCTAGTGCATTTATAAATATTTTAAAACCTTTTTTAGCTCATCGAGTTTACAAAAATATTCAATTTTCAAAATTAAAAAAATCAACTGAAAATTCAGGAAATTAAATATTTTGCCAAATTCCTTAATAATTTAAACATGTTTAAGTTTCGAAGGAATTTCAACGGAATTTCTATAATTAGTGTATTCAATTATATGATATTTTAAGTTAGTGATGTGCGTCACTTTTAGCAAATTTTCATTATGCAATATTTCCAAAAATAATAAAGTTAGAAAAAAAAATAAAAATACACGTGTTAACTTATTGATCCATATAACAAATAGAAAAAATAGAAAAAATTAAAAATATGAAGGTCAAATTTCGGTCTTTTTTGTGCGATTTAACATGGAATGGCTCTAATACGGTTGACATTAGAGTCGTCATAAAGGATAAATGTATTTTATGAATGTATTTATATTATGTAATTATTACGATAAATGTATTTATAATGGGCAAGGGATTCCGATGTTGATACGAAATAAGATTTCAGTGATAGTGCGTAATCGTTATTTATTATCAGTAGATGTGTTTGCATCAAGGACGACTTCTAATCTCGAGGGCCTCTGGCCGAAGGGTTGCAAGTCGCCTGAGGGGCAAAAAACTACAAAGCCCGTGGCGCATACAAAAACTTCAGGTTCACTAGTTCGCTGTTGAATCAATAATAAACGAAAATTTTATCATTTTCTTGCGTCTAGTGTGAAAAGACGCAGTCATCTGTCAATATGGATTAACTATACATTAAACGAAACATTGTTTTATCTGTTTATTGATTTCATGAGTTCGTTGATGTTTGAAAATGCGCATCTCATTTGTACCGTGATTTATCGTTATGTTGAATAAAGGCCAGGTTGGTACATGTATGATTTTTTTCTGTGGAATATTCATAGTACGGAATATTTCTTTGTTGAAGATGGAGAATATTTGAGATACCTTAGGAAATTCGAGAAATAGAAACAAGGCTATGGGTAATTCCAGTCAAATGTCGAGGAATTTGTGAAAAGGAGTATCGAGTATTTGAAACTTCGATGAAAAATAATCGTGTGAACGTCGTCAATGAAAATGTACTTTTGGATTACTTCGTCGATTTATCAAAATGCTTTTCACCCAACTCTCTGTGGTCAAAGTATTCAATGAAATGTGAATGAACACTTTTGCCCGCTGCCATCTATCGCAACCCAAAGTACATTTTTTGACATTTTCTTAAGTTTTCGGTCCTAATAATAGAACGGAAGTATTATGTTAAGAACATTGAATAACAGTAAAATTTTGTCCAAAACTACAATTTTCTTTGAAAAATTTAGAGCCATTTTTAAGAAAATGACGTTTAAGCGCTATTTAAAATGCGAAATTTGAAGCAGTTATTCACACAAAATTTTTTGTTCTCGAAAAATTTCATGTAAAGTCATTTGAAGCACTTACACTCCCCAATACAATAGGTTTATACACTGCTGGTAATGTGCATATTAAAGGTGTCAGAGATCGTTAAAAAAAATATATTTGTGTGATTTTTCAAAAACAAAAAATACCCCAAATTGAAATTTACGTCATATTAAAGAGTGCAATTAACTTAACAATACGTTCGAAAAAGTTTGAAGAAAAATATTTGAGCCATTTATGAGCGTTTTTGAAAATGCGGAATTTGAGTTAGTTTTCATAGAACACGGTTCAGTTTTCGAGGAACATTATATGACATTATTTAAAGCACATGTACTCATACATGTGCTTTAATGTGAACAAATTGCCACTAATGTAAATATTAACGACGTGAGAGAGAAATCAAAAAAATTACATTTTTGTAATTTTTGAGAAAACAAAAGAACAGAGCAATATGGCGTTTATGTCATCTTATTGAGTACATTAGGCACTACCCTTAGTAAAAGTTTTAAAAAAATTTGGAGCGATTTTTGCGAAAATCTTGTTTTTGTAATTAAATTATTAAAATTGCGCATATTCCACATACTATCAGGTAAAAACTACTAAAATTTTCAAAACAATGTACCTGACCTTAATGAAAGAACTCACTACGGAGAACAAATTTGATTTGAAGGAAAAATCTCTATCTGCAATTTTGTAGTTGAAGGAAGACGCCGAAAAATTCAAACTTTTGCAATTTTCAAAAATTGAGAGTTAACTGTGTAAATCGGAGGTATACGCCTTTATAAGTGTAGTATTTTACTCTATTTTCACAACAAATTAAAGAAATTTGGAGTCGTTTTGAAGAAAATTTTGAAAATGTCCTAGGGCTTCATGTAAAGTACCCCCAAATTTTAAAGAAAGCTTTTCAAAATCGGGGCGTCTTCATATCACGGTCGTGTCGCTAAGAGTCGCATGATCGCCAGCCACTGCTGAATGCAGACACGACGGAGAATGACGCGAAATACCATGAAATATTCCTTCGTGAGGACATGCACTCAGTCACCAAGAAATAAAACCCCAAGTATGAGACCGTAGTTTAGCAGCCAGATTAGAAGCAAAAGAAGCCATCGTAGAAACTGGAGATATCTACGACCAACAATCAGAGCAGCGAGCAGAATTCTCATCGAAGTGTTGGCGATCGCCATCACGACGGCGATCTCTAGTCGACAGCACTCAGGAGAGTTTTTGACAACCTCTTTAAGCACTATCGATCTTCTGCGCATGCGCAGGTGCTCTAAAGTGATGCGAAACGAACTGCGGATGAGCAGTTGATCGATAGTACTTGCCGTTTGAGGTAACAAAAACTCCCTTGTAAGAGAGAGTTTTTGCACTTCATAGTGGACTACTATGGATCTTCTGCGCATGCGCAGTTGAAATTCCGCGTCACTTTTGTGCATCTGCGCATGCCTAGAAGATTGATCGTGCTGTCCCCTATGGCGAGCAAAATCTCCCTAATAGCGTACCTCTAGTCGACAGCACTCAGTAATAGTGAAGGAAACATGCTGATTACCTTCATAAAACTAGTGGAGCTAAGGGATGGCACAGACTTTCCCGTATTAGTTATCTATTTCTCCGGTCTGGGCTGGCTATTGGAATTGCCACATACTCTTGCCAGCTGCCATCTATCGCCGCCCCCACTTTTTGACATTTTCTTAATTTTTCGGTTTCCTAATGGTAGAACGTAAATATTAATTTTAGAATATTAAAAAACACAAAAATCTCATCCTAAATAGAAATTGTCGAAAATTTTCGGAAAATGGCGTTAAGTGCAACTAAAAATGCGAAATTTGAAGATCTTTTTCACAGAAAATTTTTGAGTTACAAAAAATTCATTTAAAGCATTTACACTCACAAATATAATGCTTACAAATTGCACGTAATGTGCATATAAAAGATATGAAATATCTTTCAAAAAATTACATTTGTGTAAATTTAATTTGTTTAATTTTTGAAAAACAAAACAATTCCTCAAAATAAACTTCAAATTGTATTAAAGTGTGCAAGTAGCACTATCCGTTCCAAAAGTTTGAAAAAAAATTGGAGCCATTAATGAGAAAATGGCTTTTGAGCGTTTCTTAAAATGCGGAATTTTGAGCTAGTTTTCACAGAAAACGATTGAGTTTTCGACAAACTTTACTTGACATTATTTAAAGCACATGTAGTCATTAATATAATGATGTGAACAAATCGCCGCAAATGTAAATATTAACGACATGACAGAACAAGTCACAAAAATTAGTTTTGCAATTTTTGATAACGCAACAGAATAGAGCAATATGGCTTTATGTCATTTCAGAGTACATTAGGCACTGTTCCTACCAAAAGTGTAAAGAAAATTTGGACCCGTTTTTTGAGAAAATCTTGTATTTGTAATTTTTTTAAATAACACATTTCATGCACTATTGCGCAAAAACTACTAAAATTTTCAAAAAGATGTACATGACCTTCAAGAAAGAACTTGAAGAACAAATTTTATTCGAAGGAAAAGTCTCTACCGCTCATTTTGTAGTTGTAGGAAGACGCCGAACAAAATTCAAACTTTTGCAATTTTCGAAAATTCAGAGTCAACTGTGGAAATCGGATCTATGCCACCTTAAGTGTATTTTACTCTACTCTTACAAGAAATTTAAAGAAAAAAATTGGAGCCGTTTTCGAAAAAAATTTGAAAATGTCCGGGGAGCTTCATGCATAGTACCCCCAAAAATTAATGTTTTTCAAAATCTCAGAGATTCGACTCACCCAAATGGACAGGGGTTTCTTCAATTTGGAAGAAATCGTACGCATAGTTTAGGCGCTCGTGTTGTTCACAGACACCGGACGGACGGACGTTTTGCTTTCAATTGGTTTTTCGGTATCAAGGACTCACAAAAACAGGCATTCTGGCTACACCACGTTTAGGGATTTTTGTTTCTTAATTTAGCAACTGGATTTATCCAGTTTTTCGTTATCAGGCCCGGCAACGAATTTTTGTCCGCTAAAAATTCGCCATTTTTTCGTGCAACATTACATAACTTTTCCTACACTACGATATTACTCTGTATACGAGAAAGTAAAAAATGTAATAAAATTGAAGAAAATTTGTAAATTACAAAATTTTTGTAAAAATTGCAAAATATTTAATGTAGTACTAAATATGTAACCAAGTTAGTTATGGTGTTCGGACGGCGACGATGTGCCAATATCACAATTTTGAGAACTATTAGTGAAAAACAAAAATATTAATTAGGTACATAAAAATCAGGTCTCTAATGATATGAGTACATAAAAAACAGCGAATGTTCGAATAAAATTTCGGTAGATTTAAGAACAGGGTTCGGCTCCTATTGACGCGCACGATTCGGTTCGAACGAGTCACTCGCGGCGCCGCCACAGTGTGCCCGGCCACACGGCCACGTGGCCAACGCACTTTCGTGTGGAATCTTGACGCTTCGCTACCCGTGTCCAAGTTGAGGACGAGGCTCGGGCCTTCGGCCCTCGCGTTAACATAAAAATCCTTGAGTCTGTCCAACGCATAATTACCAACGCATTTTATGCATTTAACATTATGCATGCAACGCATTTTATGCATTTAACCATTGTAATTCTCCATTACACATTCGCACCACACCGCACAATGCACAATGCAAGCAGTGCTCCCTGAGTGATCCGTTCTCGTGGTCCGCGCGAGTGAACCATGCGCAAGTGAACCGTGCGCCGTTGTTTTAGTGAGCCGAACCCTGTCCTGAAAATCAGCCAAAATTTCTTTTTTGTTCGCCTTTATTTTGTCACAATTTAAATTTTCATTTTATTAAACAAATTTAATTATTGAAATTTATCCGCTACAGCGAAAAATTAAGAATATGGTGACATTATTCGTATTTACGGGTATAATGTTGGGGTGGGTTCTTTTCGACTTGACACTTCACTACAACTGAAAAGAAAAAGTGCGACGTACAATGAGGAAGCAATCGAAGGTCGCATTTGTTGCGCCGCCAGAAGACGCGGGATGCCAAGTTTCTCGAACTGTAGCGTAAGATCTTTGGCACTTTACCAGTCGTCGCCAAGACAATCGGGAGTATTGCGAGGCGGGTGAAGCTCCACATATAAATCCTGATGCTCCTCAGCCAGGTCCCTCACTCTTCGATCTCTCAATTATTGCTTTCCGAACGCTTTCAGTTCGACCATTACTGGTGGAACACCGGAGAGCGCCTAATCGAACGACAGAAACTTTGTACGCGATAGCATGACGTAGAATAAGAACATTCTGGAACGAACACTGCATTTTCTAATGACAAATAATAGTTTTCAAACAAAGAAAATTAGGAGATGTGTTAAATCCAATGAGTCAGAAATGGCATTAATTTGTATTTGCAGGCTGAAAAGTATCTTGATCCACGTCCAATTTAACGAAATATTCACGTTCACACATCATGCAAAATTAACATAAAATATTGTAGATAAAACATTTTTCGTGAAACTTCTCTTGAAAACAATGGCAAATAAGTAAATTTTTTTCTCAGATGTATTGAAAAAATAATTCAATACATTAATCTCTAGCACCGATTCAACTGTCCCCCTAAAGCAAGTCACCCCCTCCAAGAAAAATGACAATTTGTAACAAACTAAAACTTTGTGGGCTACTTATGAACCTATATACACAGTCCATTGAAGTATTTTCTTACGCAAATTGGCTATGGGCAAACAAGTTTGTTTCTAGCACAAGAAACTAAATCTGCATTCGTTCTTTGGCCAATGAATTATGGACAGACCAAATAGTAAACTGTAGGTTATTGATGTTCACTAATACAAAAGCATCATATAAATTTCAAATATGATTTACATGATGCAATTTTATTCATGATTTTGAATAACCTCTTACAGTATACAACTAGGCCTGTTCATAATAAATTAATTGGCCAAATAATGAATGTATATACATATATTCAAGTAGTGACAGACATTTTGTCATTAAATAACAAGAAACTACAATAAAGAAAGAACCATTCTCAAGAAATGAAACAAATTCTATTTCACACATGTGCAATATGTCAGTTATTGAACATATTTATTAAAATGTATTGTTGGAATGTGAGTCCACGACCAACACTTATCAAGTTTCTTACTAGTGACCAAGAATTTTGTTTTGTAGCACTTATTTAAAATTCAAACACAATAGAAATAAATACTGCAATCAATATTTCCTACCACATTATAATAAAAAATATTTGCTTTTTTCACTAAAACTTGTATTTAAAGGTTTAAAGTAATGTTAAGAATTTAAAAACTATAAGCACACAAGTATTCTAATTTAAAAACAAAAACAGAAATTAATTGACATTTAGATTTTCAATTATATGTTGAATTTCAAATACATTCCATCTACTCCAATTTAAAAAAGACAATCAAATCACAAGTATGGTTTTTATTTGTACAGTCTCTGCAACCACACAGTACATAAATGAAGTTAAATGAGTTCCACAAAGAACAAAATATATATAAGAAATTTTTCTAACAATACTATGCACAGAAATCTCCTCATAGACTCCCAGTAAAACAATCTATGAAATGTCTTCATAACAGTTAAATATTGATAAAAAATATCACAGCAACAGGAAAGATAAGAATTCTCACACTTGAAAACTATCCAAATCTACTTCATTATGATTTTGCTGTTACTATTTACAGTAAAAGCAGTATAAAAATGACTCATTAAAACAAAATGAAACGTGCATAAAGTGTCTTACAAACTGATGATGTCTATAGAACTGTAACTACAAAATAAGAAACTAAACAAAGACTTGTTCCAGCTTTTGTTAACAATTCTTTTTAGGAGTATACACATTTCATAAGCTTTTATTAATGAGTAATAAAGGATTTGCGAATGCTAATGTGATTTTTGTTAAGAATTTTCAAGTCTTATTGTGATTTCTTTGACTTAAATGTAAGTGTGATTATATCAATAATAATCTATCACAAATTAAGTCCTAAAGTTCTTCAGCATTTCTCATATCTTTGGAAATTTTAGGAGAATAATAAGCATTAGGTAATTCAAATCTAGATGGAACGAAAGAAAATGATAAAAATTACAAAGAAAGAATCAGAATGTTAGTTCACACTTACATAGGAACTTTAGTCTGAACAAACATACCCTAGATAATAAAGTCAACTTTTCAGCAATTTAATGCCACTTATTTTGGAAACAAATCCCATACATGGCTTCTCAAAGAAAACAATTGTAAACAATGGTTTTTGACAACCTGCAATAGAAACTAAGGGATCACTTACAACACTAGAGTATCTTGTTTCTTTGAACTAATGACCATGGAAACAACAATTTTTATTCGTGATATATTTATTCTGATGCATAATATTTAACTTTCAAATAAGCAATAAAAAGCATCCAATAACTAATGAAAGATAATGAACAGTATGAACACATCATCGCTTAAGACCCAGTTTCAAATATGGTATATACATGAACATTCCTGTTCACAAGAGAACTGTCAAACACAGAGCTGTTGAACTGAACAAGTGGAATTGTAGCATTTAAGAGATAGAACTCAGGAGGGCCTGTTGAACACAATGAAATAGGCCATCATTAACAATACACGTTACTTTACGCTCAAGGGGTATAATTCTTTAATTTATGCAAAATTCAGAGTTTCACAAATTTTAGAATATTAAAATTCATACATTTCAGAATTACTGAAAGTGGTTATCAATTCATCAGAATACAGCAAACACTTTAACTCTACATATAACAAATTGCCACCCAACCTATTAAACAACAAATTGAAAGGTATAATTGGTTGACATTATTGTGATACTTGAGTATCCCACACTAAGAAAACAAACTCATTAACAGTTTGTAAGATAAAAGATGACATGCTTGGATTTTGAGATGTGATCTTTATATAAAATTAGTGCATTACCAAATTACATTCCAAAATAGAAATTAAAAGACCTCTCGAAAATTGCATAAGGACAGGTCATTGGTAAGGTACAACAAATCCACTTTGTAGACCAAAGACTATTAAAAAATAACAAACAAACACTTGTGTATATCACAAGTTTCTCCACTCAAGGCTAACTGATGATATTGGCATTCAGAATTCTGCAATAGAGAGCTAACAAATGCACAATGAAAAAATAAAGCTTTAAAATTCTAACATTATTATTTATGTTCTGCAAATGGGTCTACTAATTGTCTGCAAATATAATTTGATGGCATTATGACATCATGGCAAATTCCACAAAGCAAATAACAAATAACAGCAGTGACTGGAATTTACCCAGTGACTTATCTAACCAAGTTGGCATGATTAACATAAGAATGGCAAAAAGTAATTACCAAGCTCCCTTGACATAAACACAGTGAATACAACCACCACAAAATCATTTTACAACTTGTTCAGTATCCTCCTCTACTTAGCTCCGCAAGCAGTTTTCCAGCAACAACTCTTCATTGGAACTACTGAAATTAAGAACCGCAGAATATTTAAAAAGTAGAGTTTATCATAATCTTGCCACTAGAGAAATCTAAGAGGATGGCAATAAAAATTATGTTTTACTGCTTGAACACAACATGAATTGGCAATGAAGAGATGACTATGATCACCAATGGAATTGTACATGCTTACATTACATCCTGTTTCACTCCTTGGTCCATTTTTTCATAATATATGAATTAGCCAAGTGAAATTCATTATTTCACCCTGCAAATAATAACACTAAAAAGAGATACATCTTAGAAACATCTTCCTCTCAAATCCCTTGCATGAAACAAACAAGAAAAAATATGCCAATGTTACTATCGCCTGAGTTAGTCAAATGATTGCAGAACACAAAAGCAAATAAAACGGTCATAATTTTGTCATACTTTCCTGTACGACATCATTATCTAGTCATGAAATGATCACTAATAGTAAGTCATGAATTCAATAGTAGCACCAGAATTTATTTTAATGAGCATGAAACTAGCAAAACTTTTGCTACCAGAAATTGTTTTATGTTATCAGTGCAACATATAAATTGTTGTCAAATTCTTAAATGTATCAAGAATATGCTCAACAAGTATGATGCATAGTACAAAACACAGTATATTATTCAAAAAATCATTTATGTAAGTTCTTTTCTAAATAGAACTTTTAAAGTAATACAAACCTTGAGAATACATACTGCAAATGTTCTAACTCATGAAGAAAATTTTGCTGCTTAACAAAGTCCATAATGTTTGAAAGTAATGCATTCTCAAGAACATTAATCAGTAAAATTCCATTATTATTAGCCCAACGATACATTATATGTATGTAATGTTTCACTGAGGTTGTATTATTTATTCCTAAGTATTTTTAAATCACACAAACTTGCTCCTATATTACAAACTTTAATAAAAGATTTTAAATAGGCAGTTTGAGGACAATTAGTGAAAAATCAAACAAGGTCCAGTCTTTCAATTTACTGGAAGTTACAGTAAATTTAAACCAATATAATAAGCACTCTCTCTGAGGAAAAACTGTCTTGCAATCCACTCCATTAAATGTAATTCAACCTTAATAAGGAAAAACCACAGATTCAGAAACGCACCAACCAAAAACATTATGACACCTGTTCAATGACAATTACTCTTCTTCATTCGCCTCTTCACTTTCATCTTTAGTGGCTGCAAGCTCCATCTGCTTGTTCTTCACTCTTGGGTGCAACTTCTTTTTCTGATGAATTCTGCACAGATCATTCATATTTTACAACAAGGTTCACAGAATGTACAAAAAGTAAGTTCCACTTCCCTACAGAATAATTTACCTCTCGGCTGGAACTAACACCATTTTCAACTGGTGCTTTTTCTTCTGCTTCTGCTGCTGCAGGAGCAGAGGGTTCCAAAGTTATTTCAGCTTTTGAAACACTTGGAGACAATTTGAGGAATCTTTCAAGGTCATCAACTTCATTCGCCAAATCAAAGTCTTCATAATCCTGAAGCAATAAATTACCATTATTATTTCGGGAAAAATAAATTTCGAAGCGCAAATCCTCAAAAAATTTCTCACCCCACAATACTCTTCCTCATTGAACATCTGAGGTGGCAATGGGTATTTTGAATCTTTAGCGTTACCATTTTTCTGCATAAATTCTTTATCACTTTCTTTCCCTGGCTCAGTTATATCCACAACCACATATTCAATATTCTTGCTGTCAAGAATCATCATAACTCTTTGTTGATGCTTTTTCACCTGTAAACAAGTTGAAAAGACCACAATAATGATGGTAAAAACTATTTATGATAGAATATTCTTTGATGTTATTGGTTTTCATGCAATAGAATGAATTTCATTTAAGTTTCACACATAATGTGCCAAACGTTTCTACACAACATTTCAACCCTTCTACACCCAGTAAATATTTTTAAGAACGTTTACGTCAAAATAAAAAACGGACATTTTACCTCTTATTTCCAGATATTCCTGAAATGTATACCTTCACAACCATTGTTGCCGCAATAAAATCTAATGCTAAAAGGAATATTCTAGGTACAAACTCTAAAGCAATTCAAACGTTATAATCGCATTCAACCCAGCAGAAGCGTAAAAATTATTTCGGCACCACAGAAACTCAACACTGCCTCGCCTTGCTATACGCCCTAAACGCACTGGCACACAACTTTCGACAACTCTCACAGCAGCCACTGCCTGGCGGTCACTACACCCACGAACCTTACGTCGCCGCTGTAGATTTCTGCTAATATCGCTAGAGCGCAGCACTTCCTGTGCCGACTGAAAAACATGTTGAACAATATTAGTGGAGGAGAAAATTAACCCGATTCCCATCAAACAAAAATGTAGTTGACAGTAAGTATGATACTTATTAGTTTCGATATTTTCACAAAGAAAAATTGCGAAACAAATTTTTTAATAACAATTTCTCTCTTTTGTTGCATGTTTTTTAAAACTGTTTTTCTAAGTTAATGACTAATTTTAAGCTATTCCTAGTTTGAGAATTAATAGATGAACCTTTGAAATTCGCGCATTTTAAAGGTATATAGTTAGTATGTTTTTTCCTGTGTTTTATAGGAAATTGTAGGAAAATAATGTGCACTAGAAATAACATTTTAAAAATTTAATTAAAAAATACTAAACAATTTATTTCAGATTTACACTGTAGATATATTTTTTTTAAATTATTGTAATGTGCTTTTAAGAAGATAACAAGTACTGCAATTACCATGTAGCATAAATATGAATTTAACACTTTCTTGTTTGCTCAAAGCAACCAATGAAACTTTAATTTCATATTTAATTTTCACAACTATACTGCCAATAGTAATTCAAATTGAAACAAATTGATAAATTAAAAATGATTGCATGTAGATTCTATTTCTTTCATATGAAACTAATAATAAATTTATTTGTCAAAGGAAATTAGATGAAGAAATGCAATTAAATTGTGGGTAAACAATTATATTCTCGATCCAATTTACCATTAACTGTTAATTTTTATAAGAAAATCCTGTTTTTGGGATTTTTCTTTACCACAATTCACATTCTCTGAGAAAAAGTGAAATCTTAACCAAAGCAATCAAATGAGGCGCCTTTACTCCCCATTTCCTTGTATAAGCACCAGGAGCTCTGTAGTCGTTTTCACATAAGTAGCAACTCCTGACATCACCGCTGGCCGGGCCTCTGCCTAGCCCACCATCCATATATAATTCTTACAGGTCGTTCTCCGAGCCAGAGGCGGAACGATGAAATATGGCGTCCCTGACGAGTGGTAATCCTCCATCCATCGCATTATGCCTTTGGCGTTATCTATAATAAAATTGTTCGATAGCTCAATGAAAGAGTTTTGTCCTCCCCCGGGAGGCTCGCGCCGGTCGATATGTACTCTCCCACGACAGACTTTCTAGTTGGCTGCGGGACAGCACATCAGATCCCGTCACTAGACGGGCGTGTCGAGCCATGAGTCACAGGTGCAAGAAAGACGAATTTGCTCATTCTCCCTTGCAGTCATATAGTTGGGAAATAGACTTAGGTGACGTTTTACGTATCTGACACTGACCTAAAACTGGTCCGATTTTAAATTGTTGCAGAATGACTTGAATATTCAACTTCGTTATCAAATAGTTTTAGTGTGAGCACTTTAAATACATCATCTATTATTATTTTCCATAAACTATGAACACGCTTAAAAATTATATTCTAGTAAATATATTTTGTTTTTGGGAGGATGGGGAATGCATTTGCGCAGTCTTTATTCTTGAACACTATATTTGAAATTCGCGGGCAGAGATTCTTTAGACAACAAACGATTTTCCTTCAATTACGAACTACCCTTCCTACATAATGGTATTGCTTATCAAAACTCAAAACTGCTTTTAATCTAGTACACACTCAAGGGAACTCTGCAGCAACGTAACGTCTCCATAAATTAGAATGCGTTACGTTCTCATACATTATTACGTTCTCATACATCCTCATACATTAGTTCTCATACATTCTCATACATTGAGGATGCGTAACGTTCTCTCTCTCTATACATAGGATGCGTTATGTTCCCATACGCGTGCGTATTTGCTTCATGTTTGTTTTTGTGCATTTAAAAATAACGTTGTACGTCTTTTAGCAATTCCTAATCGATGATGTACATTACACTAAATGCGTATATTGTACGTTCTCTTCTTCTTTTAAAAAGGCATTGCAAATACGAATTTTCCTTTAAAGGAAGGTGATTATTATTCAATTTTAAATTTCGAGTTTTCATTTACCGTTTCGCAACAACATTCCAAACAAACATTTCAGGTTTTTTCAGCCACCAGATAACAAACCAATTACAACACTTCAGTACTGATAAAATATTGAGACAAGTTGGCTTTTTTCGTAATAGTTAACGAAGAGACATGTACTTGGAAATATGTTTGAAGTACTATTTCTTCAGATTACTCTGCCTACCATAAATTCCACTTTCCATGCAATCTGCTGTAACATTCCTGCCCGGCGCAGCGGAGGAGAGCTGAGAAAGTGGAATCGCTGGCGTGCCGGTGGAAGCCTTCACCCGGAAGCATTCCACGCCAAGATGCCATCGATGGTGATAGCTCGGGGGGTGGGGTGGCTGACGTGTTTGTTATGACTAGAGGGGCTTTTCGCACTCACCTTTGTCGCTAGTGAGGGCTTAAAATTCAAAGGGACGAAAATTGTGATGCGGGATTGGCAAAATGAAAGTGTTTTGTATTCCAAATTTGGAAGTTTATTTAGAACATGATTATAACTGAGGGAAATATAAACTTAATACAATTTTTAAGAAGACATTAAACGTATGTGAGATATTATTATAGCCAGCTCAATCAGAATGGGGAATTTAATTTTTACTGAACCTTTGTTTCAAACTTCTTTTGTTACGTCGAAATTAAGGGGAACGAGTCCTGTTTAGTGAACGAATGCGAGGGGAAAACACGAAATATACAAATCATTAATGAATTTTGGATGTGTTGAAGGATTTGAAGAAATAAGTCTCTTTACTTCCCCGAATACGTACGTATATACGGATTTATATACGTAGTGTAGGGAAAGTTATGTAATGCTGGGCGAAAATATGGGGAATTTTCGTCAGAAAAAAATTCGTTGTTGGGCCAGGAGAACGAACTAGTGGTGCTACAGAATGGCACAGACTTTCCCGTGTTAGTTTTCTATTCCTTGGGTCGGGACTAGCTATTGGGATTGCCATATACACTCGCAAGCTGCCACCTAATGGTAGAACGGAAATATTAATTTTAAAAAATTAAAGAACAATAAAACCTCGTCCTAAATGGCAATTTCCTTTGAAAAAATTGGAGATGCTTTAAAAATAATGACGTTTAAGCGCTACTAGAAATGCGACATTTGCAGCCCATTTTC
>JAHLJT010001800.1:0-53887 GCA_031308135.1 Acheta domesticus
TGTTTTCCAAGTGTCTTTTTATACTCCATCCGCGATTGTGTGAGGCGCTTAAGAAGAAGGTCTAAACCTAGATCTCTGAGCGCTGTGAGCTGCATAAGAGGCAGCAGCGGGCGCGCAACGGTGGAGCGGGAGGAGAGGCGCGGGGCGTGAGGCGCGGGGCGGAGAGGCGCGGGGCCCGCGATCAGCCGTGAGGGCAGTCGCCCCGTGGCCCCGTTGGGGATTTGTTTGCCGTGTGGCGGTGGCGGTGTCTGGTGACCCACTTCAGCGCGAGCACACTTGTGCAGCCAGGGAGGGCACGCCTTCTCCCGTCCCGTCCCGCCCCGCCCTCCCCGCCACGGCCCTGCCCCGCCCTCCCCCGCCTCGTCCCGCCTCGTCCCCGCCTCGTCCCGCCTCGTCCCGCCTCGTCCCGCCCGCCTCGTCCCGCCTCGTCCCGCCTCGTCCCGCCTCGTCCCGCTTCATCTTCCCGCATTCGTCCGCTTCGTCCCGCTCGTCCCGCTTCGTCCCGCTCTTCCCGTCTCGCCCCCAACTCACCAAACCTGCCCGGCCCATCCCGCCCCGCTCCGCCCCTTTCCAACCCCTTCGCCCCTCTCCTACCTGCTCCGTTCCGCCTGAACCCCCCCTGTCACAATCCGTCAAGCCTCGCCAAGCCCGCCAAGCCCGCCAACCCTGCCACGTCCCCGTCACGCTCCATTCCTCCCCGCCCCGTCCCACCCATCCCTCCCCGCCACACCACGCCATGCCACGTACCGCCCCGCCTCACCATGCCACGCCACTCCCCACTGCCCCTCCCCCGCGCACCACGTCCCGTCACGCCACGTCACGCCATATCTCGACCTGTCCCGCCACGCCACGCCAAGCCACGCCACGCCACGCACCTCCCCCAAGCCCCAAGTTTTCCACGCCCGATCCTTCCCTCGGGTGCAATCCGACTTTGAATACGTGTTCTGCCTAAATCGATTAAATTATTTTTTCTTCTCTTAACACTCCTTCGGAGTGTTATGCAGCTCATCATGTCTTCTTCCACCTCTAACTGCATTTTTCTTTGAGATTTTCATTTGCTTCTTTATAGCAGATTAGAAGTACTTTCTTCTCACATTCTACCTTCTAGATACATAGAGTATTTGTTATTGTCCACTATTAATCAATATACTGTGTTGCTATCCTACAATATTACTGTATGATAGCCCCAACCCTTTGTAATACTGCACTCTATACAATTTTGCAGTCATATTACTAGATATCAGATAAATCTTCTTCTCTAAATCGATACCGGGAATATGAGTGCAGAAAGAGTGTAGTAGAGGTGTACTGGCTGGTTGGTGACATACAATTCAGAATTCTGGCATACGTTGTAGTGGATCTCATATGCAGATTTCCCATGAAAATGTATTAGAGTGAAATGTTTATTATATGCTATTGTGAATTTATTATATGAATTCCTTGCTATTCATTAGTACTTAAGTACTACTGATATATTACAGAATAAAATCCAATCGTCTCTACTTAGTAAGTGAAAACGCATGATCTCATCATCGTAAGGAAAAATTTATTACAAGGAACAATCTAAACATTACATCACATATTTCTTTGGAACGAGTGATTATAAATGAACTCATTAATAAACATTATCGCAACTATCATTTCTACATCCTCGCTTGAAATTCTCTTTGAATTATTATTTGGAAGTGTGCATGAGTTATTTCTGTTCACAAAATGACCCCTTTTCTCTTTATATCACACATTACTAGAGTCCTTCTTTTTAAAATGCAAAGACTCCTGAAAATTGCAATATTATGAGACTCATTAATATTCCGAAACGAAATAAGTTTTCATCGAAATGAACAGAACACAGGTGCTGCAAGCCACCTAAATTTATGTGGATTAGAAAAACATTCATTACGTCCCACTTGATTAGTCATTTAAAAATAAAAACAGGTAATGTTTTTCCCTCGCAAAGCATTGCTAATGGAAGCAGAAACTCGACAACGGGCACATTAAGCGAAACGAACGGAACACTCCATTCAAGTTTGTTTAATTGGATAGCATCCCTCTCCACCGCTCCCGGAGACATTTTCGTTAAGTGACCCTGTTAACGCAATCTACACCGACGAATCCGCACGGTCGGGCATTAACCGTAATGATACGTCACTTCCAGGCCGGGTGATCGCGCCGTGCAGGCGACAGTTACAACGCGGTGTTCGCGAGCGACAACGCTCATAATTCCTTCCGAGTAATAAGCAGTTAGTGCGATTATAAATGCCAGTAAATTGCATCGCTTCTGGAAAGTACCTTGCAAACCCCGGCTCTAATTCCGATAATTATATTCCCACGCTCGCGATACGACACATGCAATGCAAATCGCGCCATTAAACGCACGCGGATTTGCACACGTCACTCACGAAACGCGCGCGTTCGGTCAATCACGGCACCCGGCGCACAGCGCAAAACTGCACAGTGACACTAAAATAACTTTCCGTTGTGAAGCAGAACCAACAGTGGAGGCTGGGTTTCCACGCTGCTGCACAACTCAAACGGCCGTGGTGCAGTTCTGGGTCGGCTGACTCAGCTCTCTAAAACTTCCTTATGTTCCTTTCAAAATCCATTTCGGACGGGATCTCGTTCTATCGACAGAAGTAATTTAGGCATGAATTTCAGTATTCAACAATTCATGGTATCTCAACTAACACGAACTAGAAGTTTGCATTTGTGCATCTTTTAATTTTTAGTACATAGACTGGGTCAAATTATTCTGTAATGTGATAGATGACTCTTGCGGTAGCTCCGGAGAACCTCTCCGTTCCATTTGGAGAAATTTTGGGGATTACAACTCCAGTGTTGTACAAGATGATTCTCCGATAATGTACCTACTACATTAGCTGCAACGATTTGGTGAGAATAATATATTTACTGTAAAACTATACAACAATTTTGTTTAATTGCAGCAATACTGTGGTAAATAGTGACAATTAGTTTTCAAGTTAATGTTAAAATGAATGTGGATCACTTGTGCTCACCAATCGAATCATCGAAAAAAAAATTATTTTCAAATGGACTATGTAATTCAAGTGATCAAACAAATTCTCAAAGCAAAATGTAAGGTTATGGTAGACCGGGGCACATTTATACATGCGCCATGTTTACGCATTTCACTGCTTTACTGTGTAAATTTTTCATACTTAACGATACTGCTATTAAATAATCCTATTGACAAAAGCAGATAGAAGCAGGAAAAAATGAGCAATTCCGAAGATTATTGAAACAAATTATTAAATTTGCAATTAGTAAGAGAGCCTGTACTAGTTCTGATAAGTGTCTTTTTTTCAGTTGAGTAAAATTAGTTTTGACTTATAATAGTAGAGCACTGCAAGAAATTTGTGTGCCTAATGAAACCTTTCTAGAATAAGAACTTTCCTTTTTAATTGATCCCTAGATGCATTGTAAGATTTTTGTAAACCTGTCCCCTTCCCGGTGTAGCTTATGCACTTGACTTGCGCCTACTTGACATGTTTTTTACCCGATCAAAATGTGAAAATGAGTTTCTGGCATCCCCACAAAATTATACTGTAATAACATCTTTATAAGACTAATTTAATATTTCAAAAATGAAAACGTAGTTGTATTACAATTCATTTAAAACATCTGCGTAAATATACCTCAGTCTACCCTATAATGTATTTGTTTCTATTCACCCACATTTGGTAAGATTTTTGTTTTGTTTTGGTAACTTCAGATCCCTAACAGATTGGAAGGTGCGAGCAATACGTACTCAGCTTCTACACAAAGCAGTAATAATAAAGAAATTCAGAATTGTTCACACATTAGAACAATAACTTAAAAAAATCACGCCTTAGAAAACTAATATCCCATAAATTTCACTTTTAAAGTGAGTTGTTCGATTAATATGGAAGATGAATGATGAAAATGATATTGGGCATCTTATCTCAATTGGCTCACGTAAACCAAGTACGTAGTTAATGTAAACGCTCCTACCTACAACAAGATTCAACGTGTAATCTGTTTGATCCTATTCACCGGGAGTTCGCCCGAAGAAGCGACTAATCCGTTTAGCGACGATTAAACTCTGGCTCATATAACCTGAATCGACTATTTGTTTTCGGTGTACTACTTGGAATCCATTCTAGCCAGGCACGCTCGAACAATTTGTAACCCGCTTCTAACGCCCGCCGCGGGGAACGGCACCTGCCGCGAGAGGGATCTTCCAGGCCGGTGGAACTCGTTCTGCGACCACGCGGAGCGCAGCGGCTGGCGCGGGCGATTCCCACCATTTTATCTGCTAATGGCATCGGCGCTCCCGCTCCGCCACCGCGCACAGTCGTTTCTCTTAATGTAATAGCGCAGCGGCCGCCACGGGCGCGCTTCGGGCCGCGTTGGGATGCTTTGGACTGTGGTCGGGTCGGGTCGGGTCGGGTCGGGTCGGGCCGGGTCGGGCCGGGCCGGGTCGGGCCGGGCCGGGGCGGGCCGGCCGGGCGGGGCCTGACCAGGTCGGGTTGAGTCGCGCCTGGTCGGGTCTTTCGAGAGGCTCAGTGACTCATCAATAGGCTTCGAATGTTTAGGCTCTATAACCTCCCATTTTAGGCGCCTGAAATGTACTCTTATAAGGTAAAAATAGGCGTTTTGATTTAAATAGCTTACATTGGCCTCTAGAATGGCTCATGGCATTGTTCTAGTAGCTTCCTGTGGCGTGATTTTGGGTTCAATTCCCGTCGATGCAAACTAGAGTTTGTAGCTTTTCTGGAATCATTCCAATTTCTGTATCTGTGTGTCGAAGAAAAGATCACGCAGGCGGAGTATGCTATTACGGTGAAGGGAATATGTCGTGTTCATCTCATGTCTCTCTTACCTCCAGCATGGGAATTAAAGTAGACAGGTATGAGGTACCCGGCAAGTCGGACAATCGAATCAAAAATCCTCAAGCCTAAATGAAACCTCTCAGCTAAATTCAAATCGCCTGTTTCGTCGTCCGAGATAATACATTCTTTCTCCGCTAGTCGGTGAAAGGAGTGTAGCGAAAATTTGCGTGGTCATACGGAAGAGCAGGCCTCAGGCCTGAGCCTCACCACGTAAACTTAGGCATCAATTCAATTCAATTCAATTCAAAAATACCAAATACATCCATACAAATAGTATACATAGAGATAAACATGTGTTATCATATCGAAATAAATTTGAATTCAAGATAGTTTATTTGCAATTTCATTGACATTTTCTTTACACTGTGCTGTACGCACTTTCATAATTCACGGCTGCAGAGATATAAGTCTCTGTGTTCTGACAATTACTCATTTTCTTGACATTTATCGCTGAATGCCATTTGGAGCATGTTTGAAAAAACATCTCTTGTACGTGACTTGAAAAACGATTGAATTACGTTAGGCAAAGACGGATAAGAGTACTTTTATTGATATTGATTTTTCTGTGACTTAGAAATTAACTGGATCACTCACAATAAAAACTCACTCGCTGATTGACGGGTAGGAAGATGTAAATTGCTAGAAAAATTCATCGAATTTTGTAGACCATCAGATCAAGGTTGGAATAAATGTCCAACTCGACATTCTTTCTATGAAGTACACATAATTTGAGACAAATCACTAGCGCTAAGAATCATTAAAATTATTTGCAATGATGTTCAAGCACAGAGATAAGAAAATGTGTCTTCTAGAGATGACTCGGACTGCAAATACCAATAAAAACCAGATAGACTTTCTTTCTGAAAATGAGATTTTATGTACTATAGAAGTGTATTCCTTGTAATTTCGCAATGCTATAGAAAGCTTGTAGAATTACATTTGAGTGTTAACGTCAAGAGTGTATCGTCAAGAGTAAATTAAATATACTCCTAAATTTCACAATAACGTTTGATTATCATTATATTAATTCAAAGCGTACAATTAAGATCTGAGCAAGAACTAACTAAACAGAACTCAGGAAAAGTAAACAAACGTGTAATTAAGTACAATGAATCAAAAAATTGCACAAAACACATTGCGTAGAACATCAGTTTGACACATCAAAAAATACTTAATTACTACGAGTGCCACTACTACTACTTAGAAAATCTTAATAGTTAAGGTAAAATTACTCAAAATGGAGAATGTTATCCTATACTTGACTGTTGTAAAGTGAAATATCAGCATTGTCTTTCCCATGCAAAGTCTTCAGCATGATTAATTACGGCCTCAATCACACTGTTTTACACAAGCTGACCAATGAAGTAACACATATTTAACATGAATAAATTAAATGTATAAATATAATCATAAGATTCTTATCAATGCGAAAAAAATACATAAAAGAATATAAACATAAATTGTATTTATCTGTTCTAAAAAAGTATGAAAGCAAAATCTCTTCTGGATTAGAGTTGATTCGCTTTTCCGTTCTCAAGATTTATACATATTTTATTACCGCTTATAACGGTCTTTACTTTGTTATGGAAGTAATGTTGACGTTCTTTTTTAAGCTTCGTGCTATAATTGATCTGGAATAGGATCAACATCTTCCACTTCATACACTTGTCACGATGTACTTGGTTTTTATTTATTTTTATTCCGCGGGGAATTTTTTCCCCTATGTCCCTCACTAACGACCCTCATGGGGATACATATTAACCTTTACACTAGACACACTTGCGGGCTCCTCGGTCTGTGGTCAGCAGCCTCACAAGGCCTTCCGCGACAACACACATTCATGAGAGACAAGGGACAAACAACCACGCTCACGGCGGAACTCAAACCCGCGACCCTTCCAACTGAGGCACTGAATCGGCAGACGCAGTAGCCACCTCGACCATCCTCATCAGCGGTCACGATATGGTTGCATTTCCCAAAATTAAAATTATTCTGAAATGGAAAACGAAAAAAACATTGAAAGTAAGAACTTCGAAAAAGGGATATAAGTGCGCTCGTTGTAAATAAGGAAACACCTATCGTCGTTCGTTTTCTTATAATATAACTCGTGCAATTATACTCTTCTGTATTCACTAGTTCGTTAATTTTTATAAGTATCCTGTTATATTAATTAGCAAAGGTTTTCTAATGTATTCCATTTGATATGGGGCAGAATTCTTGTAACACATTTTGCATTCCCTTGAAATTCAGACCCTGAACCGTCATTCCCTGAGACAGCAAATAATTTCAGATTCATTTAGAAGTTGACGCCCTGCTTCAACCAATTTTCCTCCTGATGCATTTTAATGCCATGTCAAGATGTAATTGAGCAACCATCCATTTGAAATAGAATTTTTCGTAATATTACGCGTTATTGTTTCCTTAAATGTTATTTTTAACGAATTATTAAAGGCTATTGACTTCATTCCTCCACTTTCCGGATTATAGTTTGTTTGAAGATTGTCTTCAACAAAATTGTTTTATCGAAACTGACATTTTTTCAGATGCTCGCCAGACCAGCACCTACTTCAACGATCACATTCTATTTCTTTCAACAAAAAAAATCACACAATACAAGGAGTAGAAAAATGAAGATTGTATAGAAATTTAATTATGATACATGATGTTTGAATATTCTAATACTATGCACAAATTCTAGTTTGAGAAATATGCGTTGGAGCTTTACATTAACACTTTTAATAATATCCATATACACTATTTACATCCCTCTTTAAAACTCCACAATTTCAACATCCACTTACATAATTTTCCAAGGATAATTTAACTCATGGACGATACTAAGCGTTAATTAGCTTCACTTCTCAGTCATCCTCCCGGCATCGTGGCCTTGGTATCTTTCTTGGCGACTGCGTCGCCGAACGCCACAAATACACAACACAATCAGAGTAGCTATACTCATACAAACCATCACTACTTCCAAGCTCTGCAGCTACACCGCAAATATCTCTCCGCGGAAGTTGCATAAGTATCTGCCAATCCGCTGAGTGAGCCAGGCTCTCCGTTCCAAGTCTGACGCCGGGGGCTGCAAGGCAATATGACTTCAAGAGGGGTTTGCCGCCACCGTCGAACGCTCACAAGAACGAGGTCGCGTGGTGATATTTCGAGACGCACCTCCGGGCCCGATTCGTTCAGAGCCCTTCGGGAGTGGCTTCGACTGTGTCCAGGTGGGAGGGGCAAAACTGGGGCGAAGGTGAATGATGTGGCGAAGATTACGTTAGATTAGCCACGAGCTGAGACTAGGCCAAGGCTTTCCGCGCGGAAATATGTAAGTGAGCAGATCTTGGAGAGACGTTAAATAATTGATTATTCCAAGTACTTACAAATGTAAAATAATTAACGTAGAAATTATTGATTCTTTCGTACAAGTTGTCACTTGTGTATTTCATTTCTTTCTTATAGCTTTCCTCTTACCAAAATTAACAAAGGTAACGTTTTGAGAAACTCCGAATGTTCCTTCCTTAACATAAAAACATCATTGTAAATAAAGAAAATCTCTAATCTCACCTCAGGATGTCCAATTGTATACTTTGGTTTTTATTTCTTGGCGCGTGGGGTCTTTGTGTTCACGATGGAATACGTCACGGTATTTCGCGTCGTTCTGGGCCGCTAGGAGACGCATGATCGCCAGCACTGGTCGATACAGTCCCGATCATTCGACTCCTAGCGGCACAACCGAGAACGACACGAAATACCGAGGGATATTCCATCTTGAAGACAAGAACCCGCGCGCCAAGAAATAAACCAAAGTGTAAACGTTAACTAATATCCATATATTTTAAACAACAAGGTTTTTCGTTTAGAAAGAAATTTGAGGTTTTTACTCTACCAAATTTCGTGGTTGTTTCTTTAAATAAAGATATAACACCCTACATTTGTTACCACTTGTTTTTAACTGGTTTTATAATAAAAATATTAACTTTTAATAATTTCTTAAAATTAATAGAATTAATGCTTATTTCCAGTCGTGTATTCATTATTCATTTTCAAACGAGTCACAAGTTATGCATTACGCTACTTTAAATATTGAAATCAATTTGTCAGGCAGTATGCAAAATATACAATGTGTGACCCTTATAGTCGCTTAACAATGGAAGCTAGAATCAATGGACGGGCAACATCGTGCTCTTTTTGTTCTCTTTTTTTTCAGGTTGTTAATTATATTACGACTTGTATAATAGAACATTTCTTAAACCCTAAATCCTAATTTCGTCTTTCGACGCTTATCGGATGTTTAGAAAACAACCATGCGTAATCGTTGCGTGAGAATTCCACCGTTCCTTACAACCATGTCTGCCCTCAAACTTACTTTACTACGTATCTGTTGATGTGGATAACTTATTTATTCGGGGCAGCACAGTGGGATGTTGAGCTAGTTTTCCAAAGAAAAAAAGGACATTGACATCTGCATTCCTTCAATTATTTTGCAATTATTCTCAGATCCACCATGGCTCTCGCTTGGTACTTCCAATTACCAAAAAATACAACTGTTAATGCGCCCAGTGCACTATAATGTGGACGACATTGAGATGAGTCAAAATGCAAAAATCTGAATTTTTGGTATGTTGGATATTTGAACATTATCTAAATATCAGACTTTTCTGAATAAAATGATATTCATTATGGTAAATTCCACTTTTATCACATCCTTGTTATTTTCTTCCTTCATCTGAATATGTCAAAAAGTCAGTCATTTGGTTAAGTATTTTCTCATTTACGTTCATTTTCTTTTTATGTATTCATATAAAAGACTTGATTTTTACCAAATGTTAGAGAAAGTTTCATTATTTTAATGTTGCTTGTACTTCACATTGTATCTTTTATCATTGTTTACGGCAAACGCTTTTTGTTGTTTGTTTGCCATGGTGAGTATGACTGGGATCGAAGAATGATTAACTCCGACACTTTTTTTTAAATCATTTATTTCTTGTTCAATTAAAATATAATTTTTTAGGAGTTTGAAAAGAAAAAAATTACTATAACATTTTGGAACAGATATCAGAACTTTAAAATTTGGTAATTATGTTTTTACCAATTTTGAAAATGACTATGGTAAATAAGTCAATACGTTAAAAATATACTAATTGAAATGAGTAAGGGATATAATAAAAGTTAGAAAGGATAAGTAGAGGTTGAATGTAGAAAAATTAACTAAAAAATTACACTGAATAAAAATATCTGTATTTAGGGAGTGCGAAAAATGTCTTGGGAAATTGTGCACGAATGCGAAGAGCAGAATAATTTTGACCTAGTGTAAAGTGTTGAGATGCAGGAGAAACGAATAATGTATTAAAGAAATTTTGAGTTTGTTTAATTATATAGGTTTAATGGAGTCATTTTGAAGCTCTCCATGGATTTGTTTATTCGAAATGAACCAATCTGCTTTTAATGTTTTTCTTAGGAATTTATTTTGAATAATTTGAATTTTCTTAATGCTTGTAGATGAGGCATTACACCAATAGGACAAGCGTATGTATGAGAATGGATTTAAAATTGAAATTCCCACTATATATTCTTAATTTTGAATTGTTGTTAAAGATAGGGTATAATTTGAAATTTTGTGATAGGTTTTGTTGTAAATTTTGTGATAGTGATAATTTGAATATGTGATTTCCAAGTGAGACGTTGGTCTAAATGTAATCCTAAATATGTAACTCACCTAGTACCACGGGTCTCTCGTACCCCACAACTTGTTTCGCTAATAATTTTCACAGTTTCCAATACTTTAAAAAATCTGAAAAAAATTGACTTTTCCTTATTCATTGTCTACCAACATATTGGGTATGCAAATATTTTACAACTGTCGTTACTTTCATTAATATTCGTACTTGCCACACTGAGTACCAGTGGGGTCTTACATGACCCCAACATCTAATTCTTGTAAAAGTGATGGCTATTTTTTCTACTGCTATAGTAAATGTTGACAACCTTTTGTAAAATATATAGGTTGATATCAATTGAAATTACTGCCTTTTGTTTTGGTTATGCTAGTCGAGTAACATTGTTTTTGTATTACCATTCCTGATATGGAGCAACTTCCTAATGACGAGCTACGACGCATTTTACTTGAAGAAGCTGCTTCTTCAGGAAATACCATTGGCGAGGTTTGCGACGACCTATCAGATATGTTTGACAGTGATGGAGAAATAGATGCAATTGAAGAAGCTGAGAGTGAATTAGATGATTTTGTCCAAATTAGTGAAACATATTTAGGATGAATTTTAGATGCTGGATTTTACAGGTAAGGATTGTATCTTTTTTACAAAATTATTCCATTTTTTCTTTGTTTTGTGAAAAATTATTGGGGTTTTGTTTGTCATCTATAGATAAAAAATAATGAATAAGTATGATATAAGGACGTGGAAAGAGAATCATGTAGAAGAATACAAAGACGTAACATTATACGAAAAAGACCAGATCCCACAAAGTATGCAAAGAAAAATGTGGCTACAGTCAGCCTTCCACTTATTTGTGAAACAAAATATAATTGATGAAATTTTGAAGTGGACCAACAAAGAAGGAACTTTTGTGAATGGTTCAAAACGGATATAGTTGACTACTACTTAGTTGAATTGCTTTGTAGGCGTTTGGATTCTAGCTAGTGCATACAACAGTGCCAATCAAGCAATGTGGTGACAATCAATCAATCTAGCACTTATGGAACTAGGAATAAGGTATGCCCGTATTCGCTGAAGTAATGGCTAGAAATCGTTTCACACAAATTCCTAGGAGAATTCGATGTGATGGAGAACACATAAGCACCGTAATGGAGTTCTAGATAAATTGTCTCCTATTACAAATATTTGAAATATGGGCAAATACACTTCAAGAGGTATACATTCTGCACAGCAACATTACAGTTGATGAACAACTTGTAAACTTTCGTGTAAATGCCCATTTCAGCAATATAATATGCCTTCAAAGCTGGGTAAATATAGCTTCAGTTGCAGTTATCAGTTGCATATGACAGTATGACTAGTATGTATGAATGTATGAATGTATACGCAGGTCGCCAGGCAAACCAACCTCGTGAAATCAAAGAAGGAGCGTTGTTTTAGATGTGATGAAAGCTTTTGAAAAAGAACGTGGGAGGAGCATAACAACTGACAACTTCGTCACTAAATCTAGTAAGAGATCTTTAAAATTTAGACATTACACTAAGAAGTGTAAGAAAAACAGAGTATGAATGCAAGAGGTTTTCACTAATGCTCAGGATAAAAAAAAGTGTTTTCTTTATTTGGATTCCTAAAACAAACTTCGATTAGGTCTTATTGTCCTAGTAAAAAAGGTGTTCCAAGCATTCTACGAAAGTAACCAAAAATGAAGAATCAAAATTATTTATAATAATTTATTACAATAAAATCAGGTCAGGAATAGAACATTAGACAAATTAGTGAGAACACAACACAACTAAAAAATTGGGTGGAAGATGGCGAATGATTCTCTTCTGTAATATTATTGACATTCGTGTATTAAATGCGTTCATTATTTTATTGCATCTTACTTCAAACTGGAGAGAAAATAATTACAAGAGAAGAGAACTCTTAATAAAACTGAGAAAACAGCTAATTGGTCGTGACCAAAAAAATGCCCTCAGCAGTCCAACAACACAGAACAAAAAGCGGGATCGCTCCGCTTTTGTAAAAGATCATTTGATCGGAAATATTCAGACAAATGTACCAGTTGCAAAGTACCAATTTTGCAAAAATCATTCATCAAAAATATTTGCAAGAAGTGTAATAAATATTTAGCACGACACATTTTGATTATTACGGTAAACTTTACATAAAACTCTGCATTTTCAATGTACTTCCTATTGTATTCATTTTTTAAATAGATTGTTTACGCAAATTTCGCGATTTAAATTATTGTTTGCATATTCATAATAGTTACAGGAATAGTCGAAAATGAAATATGGTTTAAAAAGTGTAAAAATGTACCACTATTTTGTATTTCTTTTCCGAAAAGAACTGGGGTCTCTAGTGACCCCAGTGGTACTCAGTGTAACAAAAAATCTGCGGTATTAGGAGGAGTAACAGGTATATTATTGTGAAGCCAAGGAATATTGATGTTGTTGATAATTAGAGAAGGGGGTTTAGTTGGCCTACAAAGAATAAAAAAAACTGCTTGAGTTTTAGTCGGATTTATCAGTATTTCCCACAGTTGAGCCCATTTTATATATTTTGAATAGAGACACTGATTTTTGAAAAATGAACATTTTTGAACATATTTGTCTCATTATCTCTCAAACTACTCAAGTTATAATTTTCAATATTTTGTAGATGGTCAATTAAGTGATAATGAATATAAGGTAACAAAATGAATCCAGTAAGTTTCGTATTTCAGTATTTCTGCCCAAAAATGCAGAAAAAATAATGTAAAATTTTTGACTTTTGCTTTTAATAAGATGTAAATCACAAAAACTATTCCAATAATATAAATCTACTTCCAGTTACGTACATCATTTTCACCAAGCAGCTCCTAAACATTTACAGCACCGGATTGAATAGTTTCATAGATAATGGATCAAATGTACCACAAAACTATACGTAACATAGGAGAGACAGGATTTTTTGTGTTCTCTTCAGAAATAGTGGTTTTTGCATTGCCAACACAAGGTCCGCACTTTCGCTAGCTTCCCAGACTCGTCGTTTTGATTGAGGATTTTTTCTTCTGAGCGTCAAGGACACGTCTGGACTGTCCATCAAACATTTTGTCACCATGAGACGCGTCATTTTTCTTCGGCGGCGGCAATACTCTCAAGATTTCGCAAGAAGAGAGTATCGTATATGACTTACCATACAGTGATGCAGCTAACATTCAGACAATTTTTTATCACCGGTGTATCCTTATTATTCCAGAGTGTCTTTGTTAATTTTGATCACAAATGGCAGAGTAATGTAGTAAAGTTAATTTATAAATTGCTTCTGTAACGTAGTAGTTATGATGGGTTGCAAGGGTTATGATGTTCTGCCTAGCAACAGGAGTTGTTGCTAGAAAAAATAAATGGTCAGAAGGCTTGGAGAGGTCGTGTGAAAAGGACCTGAAAAAGATTCTTGTGTCTACAAGGACTTTAGCTAATTTGGCGTCGTTGACGATTACGACGATACATGGTGATTTGTTATCAAATACATATTCTATATTTTACCTTTATGTAATAAATTTGGAGTTATATAATCTACATATTTCCCAAATTAAATTCTAACTTGGCGTCGTTGACGATTGCGACGCTACAGTCAGGTGGTAAAAATTGGTGGCAGCGGCGGAACGTGCCTAGTATAACGGCATATGAGATGAATTTGACTTTTATTTGAAGAAGAAATTTGTGATACACGAGTCCAGAACATTTTATCGGTGTTCTGTGTGGTGTCGTGCGGCAAACAGAAACAGAGACTTAAAAGACTTGTTATTGATGACCTTCCTGCGGCAAACAGAAACAGAGACTTAAATAACTTGTTATTGAAGACCTAATTGCAAGATTTATAAAATTGTGAAAATTGTCAGGAAGTTGAAGCTTAAAAGAAAAAGGTAAGTCAGCAGATTTCAAAATTTTAATCTGGCAAGGGTAAAGATTTTTAATCTATTCAAAGAAAGATTATTATCTTATTAAATAAACCAAAGATGTCGAAGGAAATTTTAATGAAAGCGGCTATTGCTTTGGGCATTGAAAATTTTGAAAGTCTCACTTTGCGTAGGCTAGAATTGGCAATAAAAAGCCATGAAGATTATGAAGAGGAATGGTAAAATAATTTTGCATTTGCTGAAAAAGAGGAAATGTTAAGAATAGCAGCAAAAGAGGAAAGGGTAGAATTGGCTAAAATTAATGCAAATAAAGAGGTACAATTAGCTAAGGTACAATCTGAAGCATCCAATGGACGAATTCAAAATGAGGTGTTTTTAGAATCTGAAACAGAGCATGTTAAGAATATTAAACTTAATTTAATGCGAAATTTAAAAGCTTTTGAACCAGAAAGTCACAATATTGAATTGTATATAAAAAATTTTGAAATATTTGCAAAGGCAGAAAATTTAGATCGTAAACATTGGGGACGATATTTAATGTCTCTATTGCCTTTAGCAGAAGCAGAATATTTAATTCGTGAGCAAAAAGATGATATAAATTACGATCAGGTAGTTCAGTTGTTGAAAGAGAAATTCAAATCAACACCTGAAAAACTAAGACAACAATTTTATTCAGTACGTAAAACTCCGGATAAATCATGGGCAGATTTAGCGTATATTTTAAAAGTTAATTTAGATGGCTGGACTGAGGGATTAGGGATAAATTCTTTAGATAACTTAAAAGATCTACTAGTCACGGAACAAATCAAGAGGTGTGTTCCTATTATTGTCAAAGAACAAATGCTTGAGAAATGGGTTACATTTAAAGAAGCTAAAGATATAGTGAAGGCTTTGGAAAACTTTGACCAAGTTAGAAATAATTTTAAGTTAAAAACTTGCGATGTATATTTGAAAGAACAGTTTAATAGGCGTAGTAATAGAGAGAAAGACAGTAAAAAAATTGTAGACAGTCCAGATAAAAAGGTTTACGTGCACAAAGAAGGTAAAGTTAAAACTGAAGATTTAGAAAAGCGAAAAGACATCCAATGCTATTATTGTAAAGGTTTTGGACATATTAAGCCTCACTGCCCAGAATTAAATAATGTTAAACCAAAACAATTAGCATGCATAGAATCATCACAAAATGATCAGGGAATTAGTGAAATAAATCCTTATTTATTTAAAGGAAAAGCCAATGATTACGATATTAATATATTAAGAGACACAGGATCAGACATTGACTTAGTTCCTAGGAAGTACGTCTCTCAAGAATGTTATACTGGCGAAAACATATGGGTACAAACACCGATAATGGAACATTTAGTTTGTCTTCCGATTGCGGAAATCAAACTGGAAGGACCTTTTGGAGTTTTATTTACTAAAGCGGCGGTAATATCAAATAATTTTGACTCCAATAAATATTTATTAGGTAATCAAACTGCCAAATTAGTTAATATGAAATTTGATACTTATATACTAAGAGAAGTACAAACTAGAAACATGACCAAACAGGAAAATGTTACTAAAGACAATTTAGATGAAAGTGAAGGTGAATTAGCGGAAGAATATGTTTTACAAAATGCGGTAATTGATGACAATAACGATGATCAGTTTATATCAGATTCTGAAATGCAGAAAATAGAAAGTTTGCTTGAAGTAGATCATAAATCTATGATAGAAGAACAGGAGAAAGATTTAGATTTACGTGAAATAAAAGTTAATTTGAATCAATCGAAACACAAATTCTTTAAAATGAAACAAGATTTATTAGTATTTGAAAATCCTAATATGGGAAAACAGGTTAGATCATTAATTGTAATACCTAAATCCATGAGAGAAAATTTAATGAAACTAGCTCATGAAATTTTAGGAGCTCATGTAGGTGTGACCAAAACTAAACGCAATTTAAATCAATATTTTTTTTGGCCGGGATGCTACAAAGACATAGAAAATTATGTCAAAACATGCGATACATGTCAAAGAATAGGCTACGGAGGAGACAAAAGACGGAGTAAGCTCCATCTTGTTCCAACTATTGGTGAAGTTTTTAAACGCATTTGCATTGATACTTGCGGGCCCTATAATATTACTACGACTGGAAATAAGTATATTCTGACATCAGTATGTGTTGCAACGAAATTTCCTGAGGCTATACCAGTTCCCGACATAAAATCCAAAACAATTGTAAATACTTTATTGGATTTATTCAGTAAGATAGGATTTCCTGAAGAAATTCAAAGCGATTTGGGTACATCATTCGTAAGCGAATTGACGGTACAATTTTTAGAGGATTTAGGAATTAAAATAATTCATAGTTCACCATATCATCCTCAGAGCAATAGTGTAGAAAGATGGCACAGAACCATGAAAAGATTATTAAATGGAATGTGTTTCGAGCAGAAAGGTGATTGGGACAAATACATCCCTAGTGTGTTATTTGCGTTAAGAACAACAGTTCATGAAACAACCGGTTTTACCCCTGCCGAATTAGTTTATGGGAGAAATTTGAGAACCCCATTGACAATATTGAAGGATAGGTGGGAAGGTACACAAAAAGAAAATGAAGAAACAGTGGTAGGGTACGTATTTAAAATTATTAACACACTTAGAAAGTATCAGGAAATTGCTAAACAAAATGAAGAACAAAAGAAAATAAAAAATAAAACATATTATGATAGAAAAAGTAAAGAAAGAAAGTATGAGGTTGGGGATAGAGTGTTAATAATGAATCTTAGTGAAGGGAAGTTCTCCATAAAATGGAAAGGTCCAGGGGAAGTAATAAAACAGATATCAGACACTAATTATTTGGTTAGATGTTTCAAAAACAATAACTTTGAAGATAAAGTTTATCATCACAATATGATAAAACCATATTTTCAGAGGGAGAAGACAGTAAATGAAATTTTAGTAGTACAAAATGTGATAAACGAAACTAAGCCAATTGAGACTGTGGATGAAATTCTTAAGGCTAGTCAACTTGACAGTATTTTATCACAATGACAGATCAAAGAAATACAAGCAGTGGTTCTTCAATTTAGGGAAATATTTAATAAAAAACCAGGGAAAACGAATTTAGTGTTACATGATATAGAACTGACTAAAGAAGAACCTATTTTCTGCAAACCATATAGATTTTCCCCACGACAAAAAGAAATTTTAAGAAAAGAGATTAATCAGATGCTTGAAGATCATATTATAGAGGAAGGAACTTCAGATTATTTATCACCCATGATACTTGTAGAGGTGGAAGGGAAAGATCCTCGTCCATGTGTAGACTATCGTAAATTAAATAATATTACTAAACAAAATTTTATCCCATTCCTAATATTGAGGAAAGGATAGAGAGGGTAGCTCAAGCAAAATATATTACAATTTTAGATTTAGCAAAAGGTTATTGGCAAATCGAAATGACTCCAAGGGCAAGTAGATATGCTACCTTTGTGACACCATTTGGAATTTATAGACCTCTACGTATGGCTTTTGGGTTGAGAAATGCCCCATTTGATTTCTGTTCTTTAATGGCAAAGATATTTAAAGACATTCCTTTTGCTTGTCATTATTTGGACGATATTGCTGTTATTTCTAATACTTGGGAAGAACATGTCAATCAAATCACAGTAGTTTTACAAATAATTAAAGATACAGGACTTACGGTAAAACCGAGTAAGTGCAAATTTGCTCAAGAAAAGGTACAATATCTTGGACACATGGTAGGACAAGGGGAATTGTCACCATTAGAGGCAAAGATAAAGGCGATATTAGATTTTCCACAACCTCAGTCAAAAACTGAAATAAGACGGTTAATAGGAATGATATCGTATTATCGGAAGTATCTGCCTAATATTTCAGAAACGTTAATGCCTTTAACATCTTTGACAAAAGGAAAAGAAAGGGAAGGAAAAATAATTTGGAATGAAAATTGCGAAAATGCTTTCAATGAAATTAAGAAAATGTTAACAACTAAACCAGTTCTAAAAGCACCAAATTTTGACAAACCATTTATCCTTTTGACAGACGCTTCTAACTATGGTATAGGTGTAATTCTTTGTCAAGAAGACGAAAAAGGAGAAGAGCATCCCATTATATATCTTAGCAGACAATTAAATAAATCTGAGCAAAATTTTGCTGTTATTGAACGGGAGTGTTTAGCAATTTATTGGGGAATATCTAAATTAAAATATTATTTAGACGGGATGATTCCCTTCAAAATTGTTACGGATCATAACCCTTTGGTTTATTTAAGAAATAAAATGTGTATTAATTCCAGAATAACCAGATGGATTCTTAGTATCCAAAGTTATGACTTTGAAGTAATACATAGGAAGGGTAAGAAACATACAAATGTCGATTTTTTAAGCAGAGCTTTGCCAGAGTAGAATTTTACTATTCTTGAAAAGCACAGAAATCTGGTGACTATATAAATCGAAATTTATTGTAAATAATGTAAATAATTTTGTGTAATCTTTTGTGATAACTTCGAACTCTTACTATGTTAACTCATAGTTTTGTTGAATCAATATCTCTCCAACAAAACTCTTGAAAGGTTGGGGGAGTCTGTAACGTAGTAGTTATGATGGGTTGCAAGGGTTATGATGTTCTGCCTAGCAACAGGAGTTGTTGCTAGAAAAAATAAATGGTCAGAAGGCTTGGAGAGGTCGTGTGAAAAGGACCTGAAAAAGATTCTTGTGTCTACAAGGACTTTAGCTAATTTGGCGTCGTTGACGATTACGACGATACATGGTGATTTGTTATCAAATACATATTCTATATTTTACCTTTATGTAATAAATTTGGAGTTATATAATCTACATATTTCCCAAATTAAATTCTAACTTGGCGTCGTTGACGATTGCGACGCTACACTTCATTTAGTAGACAAATTATATGATCCATTTTGTCTACAACTCAAATTTGTACTAAAATGTCATAAAACTATCTTATCTAAGGCTCTTTAAGGGAATATGTAAGTGAGCCCAAAATAAATAAAGGTCAAAATTAAGTATTTTCCAACCCGAATTTCTAGAAACTTTTAATATTGATGTAAATTGAATTTGTCACAGTACTTAAGTTTTACTTTAATGTCTTTACTGTATTTGTTCTTATTAATCTGTTAGTTTGTTATGACATTTTGTTTTTTGTTTCGCTCTTAAAAGAATTTAGTTTATGCTGTTTGAAACTATAGCACGTAGATGTGTCACATTTTGTATACGTGTAATAATTATATTTCTGTTTATTTTGAATGTTGAACATTTATTGTAGCCTACATTATTATGAATAATGGCCCGAACTTTATTTGAAAATATCAGTTTTCTTACTGACATAGTTTTTTTCTTTAAAAGATTTATATGATAAAATGTAACTCGGGGGAATTTCACTTTAAATTGTGGTAATGACTATGCAAAACCCCTGATCAGTCATCCACCCAAAGATATTAAAATGTAAACACAGAACAAACAAGAAAGCACCGCAACATGCTGCTGGCGTCAGACTCTAACAGAGCTACCAACGGTAGTAACAAAATTTATTAAATGGAAAAATATTCAGTAGAACAAGAAATACAATGGAACAAAATTTTACATTTAAAAGGGATAATGGCCACTTGATATGAAATTTTTAAATTGCTTTTTTAAAAATTTCTCGAAACGTTACACATTTATAACATACATAATCTCGTTTAGAAAATTTTGAAGGATTTTTTAATATTCAAATTCAAAAATCGAATTAAAAAAATCTCTTACATGTGACCTTAATAACATAGAACTTCAAAAATATGTTTTATTCTCCGCCTGAAATACACACATCCTTTGATTGTATTTGATGCCATGTTCCTGGCATAAAGACAAGTGGATGCAGCAAACATCGCCCACTTGTGTATCCTTCTACACGCACAAACGCGTCCCTTTCATGCCATTTCACGCCACTCACCAACGACGATCTCTCGAACGACACATTCCGGAACGACTCAACGATTGAAAGACTTCTAGATCACTGCAATCGTGACTCGCCGCTCCAGTTGCCAGATCGAAACATAGGAGGAAAGAAAAGTCACTGAATTTCCCTCGTCACTGCTCACGATTTATCGCCTCACTTCTCGTCAATCACTCCATTCAAGACCTGATCTTCCATCTCCCGCGGCGGGCACTCTCTCGCCGGTACCCCCCACACCGTCTTCGTTTTATTTCTTCCCCGCCGCCGGCATGCTCCTTTTAGTACACAAACCTGCTTGTGTTTCTCGCCAATCATTCCGTTCCTCTTCGCCAGACAATCTAATTATTTTTCCTCTTCCTACTTTCACTGGCGTAGGGCCACGGGTTGTGCATGTGCCGTATCGGGTCGATCACGCGGCGTAAACCGGTTCAAAACGGCACAAAACGCGCCCTATCGAGAACACGGCGGTCGATGGATATCTAGGGAGCCGTGGCGCCCCGCGCGAGAACGGACATGCGTAATCGGCACGTGGGATCGCCCTGCCTCCCTGTCGGAGGTCTACAAAATGACGTAAATGTGCCCCCATTTACTGATGTCGTATAACTGCCGGTAGCACGCGTTGCATATAGACGTTTTCTTACGATGACAAAATATGACATGCTTGTGAAATCTATCTATCTATCAATCTATCTATGTATATATATATATATATATATATATATATATATATATATATATATAACAGGATGTTGGTATGTATATAAGAACAAAACTACAACACTGTTGGACCGACCTCCATGAAAGGTGGCACTTCTACGTGTTTTTTCACCAAGAAGGTTTTTGGGCTGTTAATTCTCTTGCAACTCCACTACATGGCGCTACATATTCGCTACACATCCACTACGTATTCACGTCAAATGCAACCTGCAACACCAGAGGCGTATCTAGGTATTCAGGCGCCCATGGCAAACATAAAATTTGCGCACCTGTCAGGACACTTCAAATTAGAGTTGTCGTTTTTTGTTTTAGCAGGTTACTCTAAATAGCGCCCCTTTTGAGTGGCGCCCATGGCACGTGCCATTTCTGCCGCACCGTAGATACGCCTCTGTGCAACACACTTGGCAGCATTTTGAATCTATGTCATTAAATAACTCCCAAACGAGGCGTTCTACGGCCTTAAACACCAAAAAATTGAGGCCAAAGGCCTCAAAGAAACGTTTCTCACACCGTAATCTACAGAATGAACTCTTCCTGAACATTCTATTACAGTTTTGCTCGTACGGCGCTTCCCGATATTACCTCACCTGCTCAGAGACATGCAGAATCTGCAAGTAAAAGTGAATGAGAGGGACAGAGAGTGGCAGAGACAGAGACACACAGTGACAGACAGGGACAGGGTGAGGGAAGGAGAGAGTGACAGGGAGTAACGGTGGTGGGAGGGGAAAGAGGAGTGTTTGATAGTATGGAATAAAGCGGTCAATCCAATAAAAAGTTACCATTACAAGAATAATAGATCCCGACCAATACATTCGTAGTATGACAAAATATTATCTTAAAAAAGGAGGGGGATTTTGTCATTGAAAAGACTTCGTAAAGAACAAAACCACCGCGAAAGCAAACAATTAAAGGCAAGAACGAACGATGTCAATGTTTTATTTACTAGTTTGAATAATGGCTCCTTTCTATTTCGAATGCTGCCGACCTACAGCATAAATATTTTGGCAAAAAAATCGTTAGAAATAATCAGTTGTACGGACTCCGAGTTACGTTATGTAAATGGCGAAGACCGGACTTCGCCATTAAGTTGGATCTGCCTGAAAGAACGCTTACAGAATTGTTTGTAATACTCCATTTTGTCCATTTTCGAAGTGCTCTTTGTGTTTCCAATGTTTCAGATAAATATCCGATGTTGCCTTTCGCGGGTTCACGTTGGTCATTCTCAGTATATTCCCCAGGAAATGAGTCAATTTCTTCTCGGTGGTAGAGATAAAATGTGCAACCCTGGACGACAAGGGATGACCATCGCCCAACACTGCCCTACATGAGTGCATCACCTCACTCAGAGTTGTAATCTACAATATAATCTTGAAAATACACCACGTGATTTGCAAAAATGAATGAGTTATGAAAGTAACGGAATCAGAAATATCACATAACCCACATAAAATATATGATTACCAATTTTTGAGAGCATATTGGATTAGGAAAATACAGAATTCCAAATTTCTTTAGGTGATGCGATTCTTTGAGCACTACTGTAAGTTGAAGCCGCTGATAGTATGTGACACCCCTGGCCGTGATGCGCGCGCGGGGCCCGTCATTTGCATATCGCTTAATTGCCGGGGCTTTCTGCATCGCCCGGGGGAGGCGGTTTTATTAACGGCTGCCCATCGAACTGGACGCCGGCGGCCACGCGGCGGCGCGCGGGGGCGGAGGTGGGGGCGTAGAGGGGGGGCACGCTGCCACCGCGATGTTATGCATTGCGTCAGGGGTTGACAAAGTTTGACAAAGTGCACCAAAAAGGAGAGAAATGAGATGATTTTGCCTTCACATTGAGTTATTGGTCTTCCTTCTTTCGTAAGAATTGTACTTGTTGGTGCTGAGAGACAGAAATGTACATTTTTCTAAAACCAGTCGCTAGCAACTAGTCGTTACGGGATTTCTATCTACTAGTCGTGAGACCGGTTTCTAGCACCTAGTCGTTGGAGCGGTTTCTAGCAACTAGTCGTTAGGGTGGTTTCTACCAACTAGTTGTTAGGGCGGTTTATACAAACTAGTCGTTAGGACCGTTATACAAACTAGTCGTTGCCGCCTTGACAATGGATGTTTACCTTCGTGTTATAGTGTAATGAGGCCTATCCTAACGACCATGTAGCGCCTTGAAAAACCCTATTCCCTCCCAATCCTGACCCAACTTGCCCGAAAGATCAGAGTTTGAGAAATCTGTGTGACTGCCTGCGTGCCAGGGAAAGTAAGGTCCTTAATGCGACCGTGGGTCTTCGGGCTGCTGCGTGAACGTCACCTGGCTACACTCAAACCTCCCTATTTGCAACGAGGTTGCAGAGTCGACGCGAGCTTACGAGTCACTAGCAGCAAGGGACGTTCTCAACCGCAATGCGCTTACGAGTCACTAGCAACAAGGGACAGTTCTCAACTGCAATGCGCGTACGAGTCACAGGCAGCAAGGGACGTTCTCAATCGCAATGCGCTTACGAGTCACTAGCAGCAAGGGACAGTTCTCAACTGCAATGAGCTTACGAATCACAGCGAGGTTAAGCAGTAAAAGCTAGAGTCAGGGTTCTCTAGATATAAAACGTCATTGGAATGATGAAACGGAAGGCAAAGAGCGTGGATGATTATCGATTTATTAATTAAACTAGAATGTCCAAAGGATCTGTAAATCTGCGCAGGGGATAGCCTTTAAATAAAGCCTCGGTCGAACACACGATTGCAGGAGGACGGCTAATGACAGAGTGCCCGAAAAATAATCCATGCGATAAATAAAATAAATAAAAACATAACATATAATAAACTATAAAAGGATAATATGTTAAATTATTCCAAACAGTCATTGGTGAAGTATCTAACCAACTACTTCAACTCGAGTGTCTGTAGGTTGGGATGAAATAATTGTATTTCTATTGTCTTCATATAGTAGTGCTCAAAGAAAGCGTATCGCCTAATGAAAATGGGCGTTCTGTATTTTCCTTATCCAATACTGTCCAAAAATTGGTAATCATGTATTTTGAGTGGATTATATGTTTCTGGTTCATTTACATTCATAACTCACTCGATTTTTGCAAATCAAGTAATGTATTTTCAGGGTTTTATTGTATATTACGACTGTGAGCGAGGTGATGCGGTTTTTGGAGCACTACGGTACTTTCTGCCCATGTATGCCATTTGTTTCTCCCAAAGTCCACCAAGTCCGACTGAGCACGAGAGAAGGCGGCTTGCCTACCCCTGCGCGGTGCGGTCGCGCAGCAGGTCCCAGGTATCTTGCGGGCCCTTTAATTATTTGCCTGCGAGCGGACGCGCGCGCGCGCTGTTTAGGGGCCTGCCCACGCACGCGTGCGATCGCTCTGCGCATGCGCGCACGAATTCCAAATCATCCTGTCGCAGGCGGAGTTACGCGGCGGTCAGACGCCGCTAACAAAGGCAGCGGGAGACGCAATCAAACAGCCCCGTGGCTCGCCGCGCACACTACAGCGCATTACGGGGTCCTGTTTTCTCGGCCGCGCACACGTCCGGCGTTTATTGTCACCGGGGATGTAAGCGGATGTAATGCTATGCTCCTTTAATGTAATGCTCCATGTAATGCTCCTTTAAAACATACGTTTAAACATAAACGTATGTTTAAAGGACAACATCTTTTTTAAACGTATGTTTTCCAATTATAAACGTGTTACTCGTAATTGTCGGTTATAACTACTATTATCATTTTCTGGGAAGTTTTATTCACTACTTAATGAAAAAAATTACGGATAATTATCTATCAATTATATTATCCCTACCTCAGAGCATCAATATTGAGTCACTGCAGTGCTCTGACCGAATGGACCGACAGGTTCGAAGGACTGAAGGTTTGAGGTCCCGACGGAGGCAGGATTTTCAAGGCTAGCTACTTAGATCGAATTTAGTTGCTCTCTTGAGGATAATTCTAGCGGCTGGCTGCTCTGATCGGTAGTTTTCCGTGGTTTCTCCGATCAGCACCAGGCGTTATACCGAAGAAGTACCCTAACAAATGGACCACGACCCCACGCGATATTTTTCTTCCTCTTCCTTGATCTATCCCCAACTTTTGCTTATACACACCTACATGCACCACACAACCACAGATGTCGGGAGACCAGTCGGGAGCTTACAGCTTGTTCCGGTTGGAGTGACCCGAGGGTGGGAATACCTAGTTGGGGAAAACTCCGCAAGCCGACGTGTGGGCCGCCGTATCTCTCATCAGTGGGGAAGATCACCTCCAACGATAAAATCAAGCACAACATTTAAGGGACTAATGACCTTAGCGGTTAATAATAATAATCAATCAATCAACTACCGGGAGAGATGGCTCAGTGCATTAACTGATGTGACTGCAGTCCTTTTGACTGGGAGGTCCTAGGTTCGAGTCCCGACGGCGGCGGCAGGATTTTCAACACTAGCTTTTCAGCTAGGGTCGAATTCAGTCGTTGCCTGAAGGAGAATTTTCAGAGGCCGTTGCTCTGATCGGTAGTTTTCCGTGGTTTCCTCCGATCAACGCGAGGCGAATGCTGGAGCAGTACCCTCACAAACGGGCCAGGACCGCGCGCGATCCTTCCTTCCTCTTCCTTGCATCCTCTCCTCTTACACACACTTAAACTGATATGCACTCCATTACCACACATCCCGGAGACCGGTTGGGAGCTTAGAGCTTGTCCCGGCTGGGGCAGTGCCCCGCTGGTGGGAGATACCTGCTTGAGGTAATACCCCGCTAATCGACGGTAGGTCAGCGGCGGATCTCGCCATCCAGCGGGGAAAAGATCACTTTCACCTCTCGAGAGGAAAACGCGCACAACACTTACGGGACTAATGACCTAAGTAGTTGACGTGTCCGGTAACACGAACAATTAATCAAACCATCAGTCACTCAATACATTATACATCACGCTCATACTTTATTCTCTTTTATCACAGTATTTTCTTCCCGAAAGTGCACTTTCTTACTTCACATCTCTTTAATGTTTTCCTCATTCATTTACATCCGCTCTCATCTCAGCAAAGGTACACATCCACCAAGGAACCCACCGGCCCCGTGCGCACGGGTCTCCAAACAATCGTTCATTTCCGCAAACAACGTTATCCGCGCGCTGCCCCTAATCCACGCGCTCTCTTTCCCCGCCCCTCCCGCACCGCCCCGCCCTGCGCCGGCGGGCAGCGCAAACAGGGCTGCCAACAGACAAACATCCGCACGCGCGAGCGCACGCGACGCCGAAAAGAGAAACAGAACAGCAACGACGCGGCGCCCGTGCTCGCTCGCGCATCCTACGCGATCCGGCGCACGTCATCTCCATTTGCATGCTATCGCCCGAGCCATTCGTCTCGCGCAGAAAACTAACGCTCCGAATCGAATCAGCATGTTTAATCAAGACACAAAACGCGGACGCCGCTCCTGCCGCCCTCTCCCAGCGACGTTGCAACAGCGGTCACCACCGCTGCCGCAGCCGCTGCCACTCCGCCACTGCCATGCGGCCACTGCCACATTGCCACAGCTACCACGGTCATCGCTGCCATCTTCGCCGCCGCCATCACCACCACCATCCAATAGTCACCATCACCCAGTAGCTACCACCACCGCTTCCACTGCCTTGCCGCCTCTCCCACGCCGCTACTGCCCCGCCCGCCCCCGCCGCTGCTGTCGCCACTACCACTGCCGGCACGCCCTCCACCGCCCCGCCATCGCCCCTCGTCGCTTCCCCCGCCACCCTCCTGTTACACCCGCCGTCACTGCTGCCGTCACCGCCGCCGCCATGGCGGTCACCGCCGCCCCCGTCACCGCCTCCCCGTCACCGCCGCCCCCGTCACCGCCTCCCCCGTCACCGCCGCCCCCGTCACCGCCGCCCCCGTCACCGCCGCCCCCGTCACCGCCGCCCCCGTCACCGCCTCCCCCGTCACCGCCGCCCCCGTCACCGCCGCCCCCGTCACCGCCGCCCCCCGTCACCGCCGCCCCCGTCACCGCCGCCCCCGTCACCGCCGCCCCCGTCACCGCCGCCCCAGTCACCGCCGGTCCCGTCACCGCAACTCCCGTCACCGCCACTGCCGTCCCCATCCCCGTCCCCCCGTCACCCCCCCACCGCCCCCGTCACTACCGCCTCGTCTCCGTCACCACCGCTACCACAGCCATCGTCCCCGCCACTACAGTCGCGGGGACCACTGCCGCCGCCGCCCCGTCATCACCCCGTCACTATCAACATCGCAGTTCCCGCTGCCGCCGCCACGTCCGCGTCGCCACCGCCGACCAGCCGCGTTTACGCTCCGAAGGCTTACGTCTCCGCTTCATTATGCAAATCCACAGTAAACAATCAGCCTCGGGCAGCGGACGAGATTCGATCGTTGGACGTCATTAATCTCCACGCCAGGCGATTGCGACCGCGCGCTTTCCGATACATAAAATATCGATGTTCGACCGTCGAATGCCGTTAACGTTGCGCGCCTACGTCACAAAGGAGTTCATCGTGCGTGTGTTTTCGCTTTACATTGGGAGGACAATCGTAAGACACTAATGTCCTCGGTGTTCACGAGTGATTTTTCATCAATCGAGAATACTTTCCGTTTAGTTTCTCCACATGTTCGTGACTGCTGTTTTTTGAAAGAGATGGTACTTAAATCAGAACATAATTAATTGAAGCCACAAGCAGTTGCTACGCAAGGTTCCGGGGAGTGGTATCTCGATATCTGTCAGATTGGTTGAAATTGATCTGTAAATAAATCACTCTAACAATAATTCTAAAAATTAAAGAATTCGTAAATGTGCACGCTTTTCGCACGTAATGTTCAAATCTAAATATTCGATATACCTTCAACACATTCGCTTGTATGTCTGTGCAACTTCTTCCAGAAATATTCGTGGCATTAGCACAAAGGAAAAACGGGAACATCTCACTTAAATAACTGTTGTACGGGGTTTATCCGGACACGCATTCGAAGTTTCAGAAATAATTATGTACTAGTGCCTTTTGTTTGTACGGGTAACAGAAGAAATACAATTGCAAAGGACATCAAGTCTTTCATATCGACTACCCACTAATATTAATGACTCCATATCTTTATTGCGACTTCGAAAACGTGCATATGTGAATATTAAAAATTATAATAAAAATAAAATATAATAATAATAATAATAATAATAATAATAATAATAATAATGAGCCTATATCAATCCCTTTCGAGTGAAGACCTCCTAATCGAAACTGCGGTAGCTCTAGGTACAAATTAGAATTATTAAATTACTTAATTTCAATTATTAGCTAATTTTGATGATTACTTTTCTCTACTATACGTTTGATTTTGCTGTTTGTACAGCCCATAAAGCACTTATAGTTTTCACGTATACTTCTTACATTAACATCACTAATACATTTCACAATATGGCGACTAAATTTATTCTAAATAATCTTTACATAATTATATAAATATTATTATTATAATATCGAACAGTGTAATAGAGAAGAGATTGGCCCAGCAAGTCATCTCTTCGCAGCGGTAATCGCAGCGCACCGCCAGGGAACCGGGTGGAGCCCGCCTCATCACGAGGACTCATAAAGGACGGAGAATTGACCAACCTGCTCGCGTAAATGAGCGCGGAATGTGATAGAGGCGGCGGGAGCAGGTGTCCGAGTGCCAATCAAGGGGCGATTGAGGAGTGCGCGACCTCCTTTCGCACGAGGAAGGGGCGGGGAGGAGCTCAGAAGCAGTTACATCAGGAGCACACGTAACGGCGTTAGGGGCCATGAGAATGGCCTCTGCAGTAGAAGCCATGTGTCTACATTGAACGAAACAGAATATTTGCATACTTGCTACCTTTGCGATAATGATACAGCTCCGAGCGTGAACGAGGGAGGAGGTATGCTCTTTTATGACATCCCCTTTTCAGGAGTGGTGATCAGAGCTGATTTGTCATCGCCTTCTATTTGAAGGTTGATGATTGAGGGAACATGAAGACTGAGGGCATAAAAATGAATTATTAGTGACAATTGTATGTTCCAAATTCTCACTCCTTTCCCGGGTGCGAAGCTGGCAGCTTCAGCTCTGCGTCCATACACAATTGACTCCGGTTATAGGGAACTCGGATTATAGTGAACTCTCGATTATAATGAACATAAGTCTCTGGTCCCGTTTCTCATTACACAGAACACCACAAGATTCGGTTGTAGTGAACTCTGTACCTCGGCTATAGTGAACCTAGAAAATACATCATCCTGGAAATTAATTCCTTCTTGAAAAAAATATCGTCTCAGCGCCACAAATTCCAACACTAAGCAACTTGGAAAAAATATCGTCAGCCAAAGGTCACCATTGAAGAAGCCTCCCCTGGGGTGGAGATAACGAACACGGAATGGGACTGTCCTGATGAGTGATGGAGCCGATACAAATGAAGATGTTCCAATAGTGCAAGACACATTGAGGGGCGTGAAGACCGCAATACGTTACTTAGAGACAGTGGAAAATGCAGATCAATAATGGAGATAGCACGAACTATGGAGAAGGAGATAGAGAAATTACAAATGAAAAATGTACGCAGCAAACAATTGAAAATAATTAATTTTTATGGTCAAATAAAGGTATTGAAATTTTAAGTTCGTGCTGTTGATGCATTTCGGTGTATCTCTATATTAATAAAATCAATCACTGTGGAGATTTTTTTTTTAATTTTGACATCATCGGATGTAGTGAACCAAAAATGATAGCCCCAGACTTCCTCTATAACCAAAGTCGACTGTACATGCAATCTCCAAGCCTCTGCACCGAGTCAGAGCTCTTGTTTTAATTTACTCGTATTTAACAGGGATATTTGATTTTTTTTCGCCCTAGGCGGCCCATGGGCAGCGTACTAGTTTCCCATTGCGCGATTCCGGGGTCGATTTCCGGTCGTCGCAAAAGAGAATTGGAGTTTTCCTTTAAAAATCTTCTCATTTTCTGTTACTGCATGAAGAACAAAAGCTCAGGGAGGCGGAATTTGCTACAGACGACGAAGAGAATATGTCATGTTCGCCACATGTCTATCTTACTCCCAAACGTGGGAATTAAACTAGACCCTATCGTGTGGGACATCCTTAGCCAGTTGACAAAGTCGGACAATCGACCCAAAATGTCAAATACATAATATATATGTTTAAGTTGATCCAGACAGAGTAATTTAAGATAATTACTTTCTACGTACTTACGTACAATGATAATGTTTGCCTGCAAGAAACCCAAGTTAAGAGATATTTTAAAAGTAAATTCTTCAACGGAACTGGCAGAGTCTGTTAAAAGTTGGCCTTTAGCACCATTAAGATCCATCAATAAACGCGGGCATGATGTTTAGTGCTAATAATTTACTGTGGAAAAAAAGAGCTCCCAAAGATGTCTCTAGAATCCATGCCTCTAGAACGTGGCAGGCACATCTATTGTCTGATAGAATTCGAGAGTGAACGGCAGATACTAAAACGTTGATTAGACTAATCAATCATTAATGAACACAAACGTGGCAGGGACCTCTTTTGTTTCGAGAAAGTCAGAAGCTCGCATGTATGTAATGAACACGCAGTTAATCAAGAAACTTGATCTCCCTCCAACACCCCTTTCGCAATTTAGCTCGAAATGGCTGAGACAGTACCAGGCCACATGATACTGGTTGGAACTCTATACCTCTTGTTTTTATCCCTTCTGTTGCAACCCACGTACGTGCGATCTACTCAAGCAGGATCTTGAACGAGCCTAGAGAATTATTACGCAAGCCGCATGTTGCTGTCTATTCAGTAGATTCCTTGCCGCCGTGTGCAACAATTGAGAGTACTACATTCCTTGACATTGTGCCAAACTCTTTGAAATTCACCATGCTTCGTACCATGCAAACTGCCTTGTCCGAGAGATAGATGTGCTCTGCAATGTCTGAACAAGGGTTGCTCTCTCTTTTATTGGATTACGTAAATGTATCATAAGTTTCTTTTGCTTCTTTGTCTTCAGTGCGGCATAAATCAACATAAATCAGTTCACAAAGCATGTATATGTACGTTTCCGCATACAGTATAAATATCGATATTCATATTCATCTTGTTTTTGGATTTGACCACGTGCATCGTAATGCTGTATTACATTTCTCTCGGGCGCTCTCATCCCATCCTGGTGACCCACCGAGATGCTTAAGTGTGCAAGATTGCTTCGGTGCCTCCGAGAACGTGACTGCAAAATTATTACCTGCACTGCAATTTACTGTCGATTTAACTACCTTCCACAGCAACAGCATGGAATTGCATCGCACGTATTAGCCCTCTAGCGAAAGAAGATGGTGCAGATCTCAGAGCGAGAACTCTATTCTCGATGCTGCAGCACCTTTAAGTCTCTCTTTACACCACCCATCTTATCTTTTTTCGGTGATATGTTACTTACACTCCGATGCCGAAGGTATAACGAAGTTATGAGAGAGGTTTATTTTTAATGTGCCTTCGTACTTCATCTCTGAGAAGCTGGGTTGCAGCCTGCTTTCGTCGCTATGAAAAACCCATGATTCACGTTCGTTTTTCTAGTAGAAATGAGATAGTAGAGGAGTAAAAAACTGCTCCCAGTCCAGAACCTTCCAATGCTACTGGGTAATTAATTTGTTTGATGGCGTGCTTTAGAATGTAATGCAGGAGACGCATTGGAATTTCATGTTGGGTAATAGGTGAACGCGCCTTTCCATTCACCAAAGGGAAATGAATCTACGGCACGTAGTATGAAGATATCTTGTTCCGTGTATCCAAAAGGTAGCTAGAGACCGCCCTAATTACACCACACGAGTGGCTAACTGATACTCATGAAACGTGATGTTGCTTTCACCCAAATGCGTTACACAAACAGCCAAAAAAATTCGTTTTTTTCTCTCCGGAAGGAAAAACATAGCGTCCAACTGCATTTTTTCTTTTTATAGCCGTTCTTTCAGTAGATTTGAAGCTGCAACATTAGTGAACCTCTCTTTTCATAATGACACAATATAAACATGGTACACAACACCGTGTTATTTTAGTCTGGAGGGCCAACGAACCTGTTAGCGCGAAACAAGATCAAAAAGCGTAGAGTTGAGAGATACACTCCAAGTGATGGTATAGTTCAAATCTTACTCAATGTATTTTACTCTGTCACTCTCTCAGTTTTCCATTCGTTTTCCTTGTTCCTTTTCCTCTCTCTCACCTCTCATTTCCTACCTCATTGCCTGTCTGCCTCTCTCTCTTCTATTTTTTTTCATTTTAGACAGTTTTATTTCTTCAGCTGTTGAAGAAAATAACTGTTTAACAATTATAAAAACCTTAAGATTAATCAATGAATATTCCAAATTGTTTGTTTCCAATATCATTCAATTGCCACCTTTTATGTAAATGGAATAACGATTTTCTTCCTCAGACAAACCGCACCCACAGCCTGATTGATCCAAACCATACATTAAGAGCACTCGTGCCCTTGGCATGTCCATTACTCCCGCCGGCTGAGATCGCTCCACCTTCACTGCGTTCCGCTCTTGCAACACCTCTCAAACGCCCGTCCCGGCGTTTAGACATGGGAACGCGGCTACCACGGTGTGCCTGCCGTGTCTCTGCCACCGCCGCCGCGTGTGGCCTCCTCGTGGTCCTTTTGTGTGGGGGCGGGGGCGGAGGTCCCGCGTGACTGGTCCGCGCGCTGCGCCCCCGCGCCGCCGAACCCGACGAGCAGCCGGCAGCCGCAGCCCGCCCGCAGCCGCGCCGCACGAAGGGCGCGCGTCTCGTTATGCCAGAGCGAAAGTGGCAGTGGCGTAGCGTCTGGGGACGCTAAGATGCTGAGCATTCCCACGTAAAATATTAATTAAATATGCCTGAATATTGTACTTATAATCTTCCAAGTGAGTAAAACACATTGAGCGAAACACATGTTGTTTTAATTATGATGTGATTTCCTATGATTGAATTCTGCGCGTTATACAAGCTGGTCTCTGATTGCTTGGACGCTAAAATGCTTCTAGCGTCTGCCGCGAGACAGCGACGAGCGATGACGCATGCTCAGACGGCGAAGTTCTCCCGTCCCCTCTTCACTCCTGCCCGTGGATTCCCGAGTCCCGAAAAGCTAGCGTACGACCAGCATACGGCTGAGCAAAGACTTATGATCAAGTTGCTCGTTTTTGCACGAGAGCGCAGCACAATTGAGGTTGTTGGAAGAAGATTTTTCTTTCTCACTCGCGAAACGACAACTCTTTTCTGCTGAGGGCTGTCTTTTCTGGACTGAGGACCACAGCCGCCTCTAATGGCACTGAAGATGGCCGCAATGCGGCCGAAAAAGCTTTAGGCCACAATAAATTGTTACGATGGAGAGCCAACATCTCAGATTGATTTCGATGATAGAAGCATCGTAACACCACACCATTTCTACCACTATTATTATTATTATTACTATTATTATTATTATTATTATTATTATTATGAAATTCTGCCACCAGTTTTGTTAACTATTTCCACAATAAATCTATCCTTACGGAACGTTATCAGATCAATTGTCACCCACCAAGATGGTTTAGCGTATCATCTATTGTCTCCGTGATCCGGAGGTTCTAGGTTTCGAGCCACGATGTTGGCGGATTTTCGGCACTATCTAGATCGCTAGGTCGAATTCAATCCTTGACTGGAGGAGAATTCTTGCAGCAGACAGCGGCCACGCCAAAACGTCGAAAGATTGCAAGTTCGAATCCCGCCTCGGATATGTATGTTCTGTGTCCTGTACCAAGTGATTCACCTTTCTCGTATCTCCATTAGCATAGAACCTCCATACCCTATAAAAGGCTATTATAGCCAAGGTGGTCGTGTGGGAAACTCCTACATGAAGAAATACCTATGTAGAGGTGGGTCTGCTGAAATATCATTGAGGAGGTGATCCTATATGCCGCCTCCGTAGCAGAGGAGGAGGAGGAAGATCCTCTCCCAGAGAATTAATAATATATTCTTCAATGTACAAGAAGAAGGACGACAAGACGACGGAACACGCGATAAGAGAATATGGCCAGGACGGGAATCGCTGAAGAGGCCACAAAGGTTAAAAGAAGATCATGTAAATGAACGACTACAAAAAACTCACTATTCAAATAATAGACTATGCTTGAGAAATGTGTTTAATGTAAAAATATGTACTAACATAGTAATTCATTCTTTATTCAAAGTCAATAATAAATAATCAATGATTATCTTTCCATTAGTACAGATTCTCCGTAACTCATCCACCAAATGTTACTGACAATCAGTGAATGATAACACTGGTCGGCTGAAGTAAGTGATCAATCAATGATGCTTTATGTGACGTGACGTTGCTCAGGCCATCAGACCCGCTATTCTATCTAACGAAGTAAATTTCGATACGCTCCTTTCGCTATTTAGCAAAGAAAGAAGAAAGGTTAACTCGAACAACAAAACAGCGATTTTAATTTCGCTCAGAGGCTTCCTTTAGGCATGAAGGTCCTTTACATAAAGTACATCTACAACATGGGTCCCTTCCCTCGAAAAGAAAGTGCACGAAAGATGTTTAGCCCTTAATCGGGTCAGAGCAGTGAACTTGGGTATAATTGATCAACATGCCAACCGTTACACAACCGAAGACGCATAGCACTAGCGAAGTATTCTTATTGACATCATTCCACCTTTCAGTGCTTATACGGATGCCCGCTCTTCCCCTCCCGCAGCACAAAGTAGTTCGTCTGGGAGAAGCTATTAGCATCCCCATCCCCGTTCACGATGATGTTCATGAGCCCTTATCGATTTCTGTTCGAACTATATTGTACAAACGATGCCCCAGGGTCCATCGTCCTTAGTCCTGTATTAGCGGAAGGGAGTGCACTGCACCTTAGTTGACGCCACGGTCCGAAAGCCTTTACAGCGCGCACCTGGTCTTATCCTCGCTCACTCCTCTCACCGGAGAAGGAAGTAATGGAGGGGGGGGATTTAGGTTCGAGGGCTGATACGCGATGCGTTAGGAATACCCCTATGCCCAAACGAACAACGTCCGTGCCTCATGCTATTTTCGAACCGGCAGAACACATGTTTCGCGCAGTGGCGTAGTTAGAGGGGGTAGGGGGGGCGGTCCGCCCCGGGTGTCACCATCTTAGGGGTGACACCAACTAGAAAATGTTATAGTTAAAATTATACGCTAATTATTTAAAAATTATATTTCGATTATTCTGAATTGCATACAGTTTTTTAATATATTGTAAATAAATTTAATGTACAAATATACATTTATTTTTGTTACATATTGTATAAACTATTCAGTAATATATATTTTATATTTAATTTATGGAGGTGACACCATTAATTTTACCCCAGGTGACACCAACTGGAACTATGCCACTGGTTTCGCGCACTCGAATTGAAACATCCCAAGCTCTTGCTCTATGTAGAGGTGACAGCAATATAGTGGAAAAGGGTTGACAGGTGACTCATAGTGGTTGGGGATCCCCATTGTGCCCGAAGTTTAAATGTGTTCGGGTGCACATACTGTCGTGCGACCGGTCTTGGCGAGCATGCCTATGCGCGACAGAAAACTGCGGATTCTTATCCCGTGTAGAACGTTTGTTTTTGCCATGTTGTTGTGTTGTGGTTGGCTCCTCACACCATAACCTATCACTTCCGAAACAACATCCCAAGCACAATCATTTACCGCTCATGATAACTTCTTTTTTTTCTTCATTTATTTTCTTCCCATTCGACTTTCGTCTTTCGGGGGATTTTAACGGTTACAATGTTACATGATAACTTCTAATGTCAATGATAACTTCTACCGTCATCCACTCTGTAGAAGGCCATGGAAAACCACTGCTATGGTTATCTTCCAAGAAAGGGGAGATACAGGAGTAATCTTAATTCCCCGTCTGGGCTGGATATAGAGATGTCGCTTATCATTTTTACATCGACGCGTCAATTTGGCTTCCCCAGATCCCCTCGTTTCACTAATGGCATAACTGCTTTCAACATCCAATATCAGAAAAAACGCGTATTTTAAAAATACAAATCATACACCCCAAACATTTTATATACACAGAGAAAACACATAAAGAGAGAATTGAGAACATTGACATTTTGAGAAACACATAAGAAAATTGACTTAGGTATGAGGTATTGAGTGTCTTCAGTGACTTAGGTATTACGTAGTAATGTGTGTAAAATGTAATCCCACCCTATTCAATGAATTCTCAATTGAACGGTTGTGGACAATAACGTGGAACCCACAATTTATAGATGAAAAGAACTATTCGCCTTAGAAATTTCTCTTGAACAGATTTCGTCTTGGCATATTGTTCTCGAGATAATTAAGCCAAGTGGTTCTTAAAACAACGTTTTAAATTTTTGCTTTGTTTATTATTGCCGATAACATTGCTATAAGTGCAAAACGAACCTCATGTGGCTTACCATGTGATTGCCCACTACCTTCAATTAATGCATTTTATTTCATACGTATAATTAATAATATTTCATTATTAATCATTCATTACTTGAATTTAATTACTGATTTTTATAAAAATAATTATTAGTAATATAGATGTTAAATTATTTGATTTTTCCCACTTTTTACAAGACGCAAGTATTCACAAAATACGAGTAAAATGCAATAAAAAATAAATAAAAAGGAAATAAAAAAGGAATATACCGTGCATTCCCGTATTCGAGAATGTTTGTGCAACGTGCTCGGCGTTATGTTTTTTGCCCTGTCGAATCGACATTCGGCCCACGAAGCGCTCACTCCGCAGCTGGGGCGCTCTTCCATTTAGAACATGTTATTTAATTAGCGAGGCGGCCGGCCCTCGCGTCGGCCGCCGTGCGCGCCGTGATTTGGAGCAGCCGCCCACCCCCTTCGCCCCCGCCGCCCCACCGCCTCCTCCTCAGCCACAGACTCCTCCAACACCACCACCCTTGCCACTGCCTCCGTCTCCGCACCCGCACCACACCTGCCTCAAACCTGCCCATCCTGGCCTCGCCACCCCATCGCCTCCCCCTTAGTTTCAATCCCCTCCAACGCCACCACCCTCGCCTATCCCCACACCAACGCTACCGCCACTGCCTCACCTTCTCCGCCTCTTCACCCGCCCCTGCCTCAGACCCCGACCTCCAGTCTCCATCGCCTCCTCCCTTCTCAACGCCACTGTCTCCTTCATCCCAACCCTGCCTCTGACCACGCCCATCCTGGCCTCGCCACCTCCATCGCCTCCCTTGGTTCAGTCCCCTCCAACGCCACCATTCTCGCCTTGGACCACGCCAACGCTACCGCTACTGCCTCTACCTTCTCCGCCCGTTCATCCGCCCCTGCTTAAGACCCCGCCCTCTGGCCCCATTACCACAATCGTCTCCTCGTAAGCCTTAGTCTCTTCCAACGCCACCACCCTCGCCGTTCCCCCCACCACCAACGCTATCGCCACTGCCTCCACCTCCACATGTCGCACTCCATCTCTGCTTCAGACCCCGCCCCCTGGCCCCGCCACCACAATCGCCTCTTGCTTAGCCTTCACTTCCATCCTCGTCCCCAACCATCACCTCTGCCACCACCTGCGCCTTTGCCTCCCTTCCATGCTATCGGCATCTGTTTCTGTCTTCGCAACCCGCAACCTACTCCAGCCTCAGGCCCACGCCTACCCTTGGCTCCCACCACTATCACCCCCTCTTCAGCCTCGACCTTTTCTGTGGTACCCACCCAATTCCACCAACACCACCACCCTTGCCTTTGCCCCGCCACCAACACCCTCGCTACCAAAGCTCTCGTTACACAATCCATCCCAACATCCACCCAACCCCCTACATCTCCCCAGGCACAGCCATCACAACTACCTCCTACTCACCTCTCCCCTCCTCCCCAACCTCCAGTGCTTCCTGCCTCTATCGCCATCGACATAGCTACAATTTTAACTTCTACTTCTCGTCTGCCCTGCCACCGCCCATGTCCCCGCCTCTGCCCCCATCACTGCCTCCTTAGCCTCCACCTCCAGCGCAATCGCCCCTACCCCCACCTCCGTGGCCGCCTCACGCAACGCGCCCAGCACGAGCCAGCATAAATCGCACGCCGCTCGATGCCCGCTTTTTCGAGCTCGTTCCTTTCCTGTGTTTTTTCTCTCTTTACTTGGCCTTTTTGTGTCGTTTTCTATTTCTTATTTTCTTTCTGATTCACGGAACTCTTATTTCTCTTTAAAGAGGTTACAGCGTTCGTGAATTAGTGGGGACGCGGGCAACCAATGAGGAAAGTAAGACACCACCTCTTTTTCTTACTACCTGTCTTCATTTTTTTGTCATTAATGTGAGTGCTCAATGTTACAGTAATGAAATGAGAATATTCAAAGTTAGTATTAATACATTGTACGTTGAAGAGTTTTGCTGGAAAGAAGGTGGACTGTACATAAATTTACCAGCTTATATATTTTTAACTTTGGACTTAACTTGTCTCCAGGAAAATTTGTTTATGGAAGTAACATTATTTCTTAATACGAAAAGGCTGTTTAACAGACAGACGATTATGATAAATAAATACACCCAATTTTAAAGGGAATACAATTTCCTACTTTTGTATAAAACTTTTCCAAAACTGTGCACTGTAATTATAAAATATCTTAATTTATTGAGTTAATTTAGACAATATACAATGTAATAGTACAGACCATGACACGATCAGCTTATTTACATTTATATTCTGTACAAACAAAGTCATATTGCTTTCAAACACAGCAATATATTTTTATGTGAACGGCTTTGGGAACGAAATAATGTAACGCAAAACAACACTAAGATTTAAAAAATGTACTTAATTTTGTAATTAGATATTTAAGGCCATTTTGATTACCTTTATACCTTGATTACCTCGGATGAAGAAAGAAAGACGTTTTATTGTGCATTGAGCACATCAATCATTTGATGTCAAAGATATTTCCTACTTCTCATCAAAAGATGAGGAAAACATTTTCTGTTTTCTCTGATTCTGGGGTTTTTTCTTCGTAAAGACGTTAGTAAAACACTTCCTTCTACCTGAGACACACGGGCTTTACGTACATGGTTCATAACCTACGCGTATATAAATTTCTTTGATGTCTGGCTTTGACCTCTTTTGTTTCTCCTTGTCACTATTTACACAAAAAGAGTATACATGTTTGTGTGAACAGTTGGCACACAGAACGTAGGTAGAAAATAAACAAGAAATGAAAAGGAAGACGGAACACCAAGTTACTTCATTCTGAGAAAACTGTTTATTAATTAGTGCAAGGTTAAGATTCTACAAAGCTAAAGAAAGCTTCACATTTTTTCTCTGGAAAGCTATGGGTTTGAATCTCGTTGAGATAAAAAGTTTCAGAGCATTAAAGTTCATAATATATTAAATGAGCATCAAAATGCTGAATTTCATTTACAATGTGGAATTTAGAAGTTATAGAGTGCACTGTCATTGTCATTGCCTAATCTTTGAAGCACTTTGATAAAGAAGGATTTGTACCGAATAGCTGTTATAGTTTGTGTTCGTAGAGCAATAGTGCAACAACCGAGATGGGGCAAGAGAGGAGCATAGATACTTGACTGCAATGGTACTCAGAGCTACCTCGACGTAATATTCAGGGAGCACGAGGACGTTTTTCACTCAGAATTGTACCCAAGGGAACTCTTGTTACCGCGGGGAGCTCAGAGAGGTCTCTCACGAGCAGAAAAATGGCAGACAAGAAAAGCGAAAAAACAAGACAAAGCGGGAAAAACATCGGAGACTCAAAAAGAAGATGTAATTTTCAAGACGTGATATTTTGGCTCCTTTTTTTCTAGGTCGCCGGAAAGTCCTCCACGATAGGTGAATGTAGCATGAAACTAGAAAAACACCATACATATTATTATATTCTTCACTTTGTATAACGATATAACTTTACACCTGTGTTATTCTGTCTTCTGTATTGTTCTAACTCATTCTACAAAAAGGTTGGCAGATGATGTTGTTGAGGTACGGACATCTTTGCTGAAAAAGCATTACATCTTACAAGTTAATACATTAAATGTCATTACTAGTTGTAAAAGGTAAAGGTCGATGCACACAGGTCGATATGGCCCAAATGGGGAGGTCAAGGTCGGGCTACACCTATTCTTCGCAAGGAGGAGGTTGTATGGCGACGACAACGTTCCGGCCGTCTTTATGCTCAGGAAAGATCCTGGTACTCACTTGAAGAAGAGGCTGAGTCAACCTCAGAGCCGCCCTGAATAGGAAATCAAAAGTAGGTTGGGATAACAATCGCAACCTACGGGAATCTCAACCGCGATTCGATCGTGAGTCCTACAGGTTAGGAAGCCAGCGCCCCACCGCTAAGTCATTGCGGCTCCCATTACTAGTTGTACCTTTGTTATTTTACAATGAAATTAGGGTTCAAATCCCAGCTGATCCATGTGAAGCTGTGGTGCAACAAGCGATTTTGCGACAGAGTTTCTTCAGTTCTCCCGTTTCCTCGGCACATAATTTTCCCCCTGCTTCATCATCATTCTCATCATATCATTCATATTATCGCTTCTATCCATCAAAATCATTCACCCATTTTTAGGAATGGTCGTAAAGCTTAGACACTGATATTAACTATCGTCTATCTACGATATTATCGAAAATTACTGACCATTTTCAGATTATCCGAAGTTGCTCACACTCGCCTTATCAGAAAAGCAGGTGATGGGTCCTTCGAGTGTAAACATCAACCCGAGTTGTCAAGATAAGTAGAATGGCAAGCAAATCTACTACCTACAATCCACTGTTCCTTGTATCAGCTTGCCCCTCTTAAGTTTCATTTTGTGTGAAAAATGTAAATATTTGATTGTATTATTCATCTACATTCATACTGCGCAGACCCATTGAAATATTATACACGGTGGGTCACTGCTTAATACACAGCTGACATCAAGGCTCCAAGAAGAATCCGCCCGACATTAAATATTTGCTCACCCATTTGCATTATGTGAAAGCAATTGTTTTCATTTTCTTGTTATGTAGATAACTGTTGTACTGTTTACACATTATACTACGTTAATAAAGTGTTTGTACGGCTGTACGAGCATTAATGCAGTATTTCGGGAAGAGTTTTGTTAAAACTATTTAATTTATTGCTTGTTTTGTTTGCTGTTGTTGAGCAGAGTGCGTGCTACTTTTTGGAAAACTAATTTTGTGTGGCTTTCTCCAGTAGAAGTTTTGCTTCTGCGGGTCACTAGGAGGAAAAGTGTAAAGTAAGTGCTCTGAGGTAATTCAACTCGTGTTATTTTGTATCTCAGTTCCTCCTGGAGCCCAGGGAACCAGTTACTCGGTGCCGGATAGGCACGATCCCAGACGAACACCTTCGCATGAGGCGTGACGCCGCGTGCCGATAGAGCTTTCGCGATAACGTCCAGGCTTTCCCCCCGAGTCATTACGGTCTAATTCTGCTGTCCGCGTCCGCCTCCGCCGCGTAATTGGTTTGTGTATCTCTGCAGCAACCGCCCAGTCAGCAACTTTTTCAAGAATATCGTCCCAACCCAACGGCCTAAGAGACCGGACTGCTCAGGTTTCAATTAAGCGACGGGATAAGACATTGTTCGTTTCGCTGTTTTTTGCAGGCGAGCCACTTTTAACATGCTTGTTAGACCGGGTCGTGGATTTGCATACAGACGAACAGGATTCCTTTTAACGGACGCTTTAACAGGGTGTCGTAAACCGAATTATAGGTTACGTTCCGATAAATTTTTCTCTTTAGAAATCCAATGGAACACCAACACAATCAAAATTGGGTACGCAATACAAGTCCAGCAAGTCATCTCCTGATTACTTCGTGTAAATACAGTCTTTGGAGCGTTTTCATTAGTACAAGTTTCCAATCGTCAAGAAATTTAAGGGAAGATTTTTTAAGTTGGGTAGTCGAAACTGAATAATCTTTTAGTTTTAATAAAATCATTACTGCATTACAAAAATAAAACATTGCAATTTTGTTTTAATAAAAAATGTCCCTGATGATTAAATGTAGATGATTCTGAAAGTTTAGTTTTGTAATATTCAGAGTACTGTAATTCAAGTGACAATGTAACTAGGTACATTTCATAGTAACTTCATGGACATTTTGAAAAATATAGAATGTCTCATATCACGATATCTGGGTAAAATCGTGTATGAATAAACAAACCTATATTTGTATAAAAGAATAGAGCTCTTAAAAATAAAATTAAAGTTAATAATAAAAATTGAAGTTAAATTGTAAAGTAAAACTGTTTCAATGTAAAAAAAATTACGGAAATTGTCAAAAGATTCATGGATTGCAACTTTCCAAGAATGAGAACAAATGGAAACTTCTCTATTTGAAAAGAACACAGATGCCTGTAATATGTCAACGTAATTTGCTCATTATAACAAATATTGTTAATATGATTACTAAATGGCTGAGTTTTTAATAAATCCAATCTCGCATATCAATTCTAGAGATAAATCAGAATAATTTACCTCAGAATATTTACCGGACAATCGTCCTTCTTCGTAATTGATGTATTGGAGTCAGTCGGGTAAAATAATCACTAAATAGTCATCAGTAATATTGAGTTAACCATTTACAAAAGCTGTAAATCTAATTAAATTTAATTACCACTCTTCCCTGAATGTAATTTTAAATAGTAGAAACAGAATTCAGCTCATGTTATAATAACCAAAGAATTTAGTAGAATGACCAAAATATCAGCACGGTACGTAAATTGTTTTGTAAATTGGATTAAATAAAACACTTCAACGGGAATTGAGTACAAAACGCTTGCAATTACATTAGACATGTAGGAAAATCAATTCAATACAATCATTTACATTCATTCGTCATATGCGTAGATCTCTGCATTTACTAGCTGCCTGAAATTGTTAGTTATTACTAACATTGATAGTTATTACTTTTGTATCTTTAATTTAAGCATATCCTTTGTCTTGTTAATTCCTATTCAGTAATTTCTACTTTCCTTTAGTTGGTTTTGCCACCTTCTTGACCACCAACGCCTTTTCTATACATGTTCCGTCCAGCACCCTGTCGTTTTCCACACTCGAAAATATCGATATAATTATTAAAATTTAACTTGGGAATTAAAATTTTACAAATGTATCTCTTTTGTCGAAAAAATGCTACTATTCTGATGCTGACTTTATGTGTTTAACGTTAAATTCCATTACTAACTTCCAAAATATTATCAACGTAGCACGGATCTCATCCCGACTCTCTCGTACTGTTTCGCTTCCTTCTCAGTTCTCTTCTGTAGTAACAGTAATCAAACCTCACTCGAATAGTCCGAGAGGTGGAACCTTCAACAATATCTCAACAATTCCCGAGAACAGTCTCCATGTAGAATTCGAGTTTCCATGTAGCAAATTTATTCTTGGAATTGCAACTGGTTACTTCCTCATGCGTGGACGGCCACACTTCAACATACACTTCACAGTCTTCAACAGTGCTGTGCTGACAATCAGTTCATGGGCTTTTCTCTAATAACTTCTGCTAATATAGTCGTTCTCTGTCAGTTTCTTCGTGGTTTCCTATTACTATATTCCTATAGTGTTTTTATTTAATTATTTTCACCACGGACCATAGTTCTAATATTTGGGAATTCTATGAGCAACTACAGCAACTACATCTCCCAAATTAGGTAGAGTCTCAACTCATGATACCTGCTCTTAGTAATTTCATAAACAGAACCGCTTAGTATCCGTTTGATTCATATTCGTCAAGTATCTTTCCATTAATTTCTACACATATTCCGACACTCCGGAATTATTTTTGTCATTATTTTGATAAATGAAGTTTGCTATTTTCATGGATTCTTATTGATTCATATTTTTTTCAATTTTATCTTGTATGATACTTAATAAATTTGTCTACAACTAAAGTTCTTGAACTCTAAATATGCAGAATATATTGTTCATCTTCCAATTTGACTCTCTGCTCACGTTTTATATTTATTTCTGTGTTATCCTTTCAATCTTTTCTGTACATCAATCAAACACTGTAATATTCACCTTACTTTTAATGTGAATGCAATTGGTACTTTAATTTCGCTCTCTTTTTCATACAAAATGCATAGTACTCTACCATTCGCATGGGAACGCCGTGAATGTTGTTTCAGTCATAACCTAATATCTTGTGACAACTCAACTGCCGGAACGATTCGAGAGTTATTGTTGATTCAAGAAGAGTTATTTTTGGTATTTCATTTTCATTTTCTTTATTATGTAAAAATAATGTAATTTAAAAATATAGTAAAACACGATGTCTCGAATATAAAGGGAATAGGAAACGTAAATTTCTTTATCATCTCGATTCATTGAGCTCCAATAAATTAAAGAAATAGCAAATACGTTTTGAAATTCGAGTTTTCAAATTCCGAGTCAATTTTAAAAGTCCATAATAAATTGATATAAATATTGTTACAATATGTGACGATAAAAATGCTACCTCCTTTTATATCTAATAAAAAGTGTTTATTATTGAAACACTCTTCTTGAATTGTCCTACTTCTTTCCGATATCTGCACCTACAATAATTTCTCTTTCTTCTTATTTGACACGGAGCACGTCTCAAAAGAATAACTTGTATATATACAGGTTGTCCAGAAGCTCCCGTTACAAATAATATATATATATATTATGTGATGGAAGTATTTTACATGTCCAAAAAGGTTTTCGAAAAATTTTAATCTTAAATTGAGAAAATTGAGTTTAAAAATCACTTCCGGGGCGCGAAATTCAAACCGGCCGCGACATCCTTGTACGGAGCATCTTCTCCGCTTATTATTTTGCTCGAGCATGCGTAAACGGTGAAAGAGTCGAGTAATATTGATGGAAAGCATCGCATTGCTTACACTAGAATACTTAATAGTAATCAAGTATTTGCAGGTTCTATTCAATAAATATTTTAAATGTACGTACAGAATATCGAGTTTGTTGTAAATGATAGCCACAGTACACGGCGGCGTAAACATAAATTATGAACACGATCCAACATGTTATGAAAAAGATTGAATCTCCTGGAATGCTCGAATTGTTAGACATTTAGCATTATATATAAACTAGTGCTTTGGACCTAAGATTGCCACGTAAATGATAGTCTCCTGTAGATTATTCTAAATATCGTGATACACTAAGGAGCAATTCGGAGATAAAATATTCGTTAGTGAAAATACTGAGTTTATTGATTATCTTTGGAATTTGAATTGATTCTCCCGGCTGTCATTTTCTGAATTATCAAACTAAAGATAGCCAGCTTTAAACTTCTTAATAACCGCTGGACGGTTTATCGAAGATGTAGCCCTAATTGATGGATATCAATATTTCCCCCCTCAAAAATATTGCAAATAATTCCTAAATAAAAGTATCTGTTCCTAAATTAGTTATCTATTATTTTAGCTTAAGTAATATGTGGTAAAGGAAGAGCACTTCCTGCTGCCGCAGCGAAAGCGTTCCGAAATAACTGCTATTGCAAAATATGCTAACTGTTCTACGTGGAACATCGAAGTTAAGGCAAGCGGCCTCGACTATCCATTTCTCGAAGTTGAATGACCATTCTACCCGCCGCTTTGCTTTTCCAGATGCAAGATGAGAGCATGTCTTTCTCCCAAATCTTGGAATTACTTCGTGAAACCATTTCATAAGGCAGTTGACAGCTACTCGGGAGAAGTATTCTTTTAGTTGTTTTGTTTCTTTGAGCTTGCATTGTAGTTAGCAGATACGTACACAAATGAGTAACGACCATTTCTTCCATTTAATTCTTCGAGGTTACTACGTAGTACAGAATGTAAGGGAGTAGAAACAGTTCACTACTACACTACTTCAGTGTTTTAATTTTCAATATTTTTCTTTGATATTTTCATAATGTACAACAAAAATCGACAAAAAGGAAAAAAATTATGCAATATAATCAATTTTTCACCCCAAAACTTTTTTTGAATTATTTAATTTTTTAAATTTATTTTAATTTTAATGCAGAATCATTATCCTTACTACTTAAATATTTTAGAACATGCATATTTTGCTACTTTAAATTAATTAGAAATACTTTACATGCATGTCCTAAATCTTTCAGTTATATCTCTACATGTTCAATATTTTAATTTGTTTAAAAAATTAATCAATTTATAACTTTTCCATTTAATAATTGCATACTTTTTTGAACTGAAAAATATTAATTGGATAATTTTTGTAGATTTTACATAAAAACACCCTAATAATTACATAGTTTTATGTTGGTTATTTTTTACTTATGAGGGATTTATATCTCAAAAGAATATTTTATGGAAAACAGGAATAAACATAAACAATATGCAAATTAAATCATAACTGCAACTCTATTGCTCTGTATATTTTTTTCCAAAACATATCTGATAATACAAAAATTATTTTCACATTGAAATTGAATTCTTTTAGTTGTAAGGAAAAATTTAATATAAACAACCCATTCGCGCAAAATTTCGCACACTGCTCGAAGGCTCCTGTTCGAAATGTTCCAATACTGCTTCCTCTGTAGCGACAGATGAGCGAGACACACCTGCATCGACACTTCCGCCCGGTAAAACTGACCCCGACGCACGTATTCTTGCGTCGAGGCGCAGAAAAACGCAGTGGGAAGGGTGTCTTCTGCTAGGGTATCTCTCGGCGTACACTCGAGCTGCCGCACGAGCGTTGCTCCGACACTCGCCGAAGACTAAGTACTTGTCGCAGTACTCATTAATTGAAAACATGCTTATTCTGGCCTCTCGCACTCAAACTCGATATTTCTACTAATTTGCCTTGACGGCGCTTAGCTTTTAGAATACGCTGCCGCTGGCGGGACGCTGGGGGTGGTGCGGAGGGGAGGGAAGGGGAAAGATGACTCCGTACAGGTGCTTTTTCAGCCATGACCACTGTGCGGGCCGGGTTTCGAACTGCGCAATCTGTTGTTTTGAGGCAAAACTGACATGCGGCTGATGGGCGAATCACTAGGCGGCGGTGGGAGGTTCGCCATACGATATAAACCACGATGTGACGCGGCTAGCAAGTGACAAATGCAAGGACACCGACCATAATACGAGCTGCGAATGGCAGTGGGCCGGTAACCTCAGTGAACCACGGTCAAACTTTTGCCTGCTAGAAGTATTTGTACATCACGCAATGCAACATCACAGTTTTTCTCAGTCTTTTACCCTTTCACACCAGTAATATACTAGTTTTGTATTTTTTATTCATTGTTGCATTCAATGTGGCGACGCTATTTTATCTCTGTTGATATTGACCTGTGGGTTAGGTTAATGGCCTACGTGCCCCTACAAAGATTCTTCAATGCACTGTTCGGTCTGCATCACCACAAAATGACTGTAAAACGTATCAATTCAAATTCCGCGCCCAGAGATAAACTCAGTATTTTCATGGAACGGGAATTCAGGAAATGAATATTTCATTTCCGAAACGCTTTTACTATATCACTATATTTAGAATAATCTTCAGGAGACTATCATTTACGTGGCAATCTTAGGTCCAAAGCACTAGTTCATATTAATATGTGCTAAAAATAACAATTGAGCATTCCAGGAGATTCAATCTTATTCATAAATGTTGGATCGTGTTCATAATTTATGTTTACGCCGCCGTGTACCGTGGCTATCATTTTGAACAAAACTCGATATTCTGTACGTACATTTAAAATATTTATTGAATAGAACCTGCAAATACTTGATACTATTAAGTATTCTAGTGTAAGCAACGCGATGCTTTCCAGAATATTACTCGACTCTTTCACCGTTTACGCGGAGAAACGAGGAAATGCTCCGCGCAGAGGTGCGGAAGGATGCTCCGTACTGTCTGCAGTGTCGTTGCGGCCGGTTTGAATTTCGCGCCCCGGAAGTGATTTTTAAACTCAATTTTCTCAAAGACAAAATTTTTTTCGGAAAAACTGGACCTGCCATTCTTCATGTTTGGCATCACAGAATTTGTGGTATTTTTTTTGTAACGGGAGCTTCTGGACCCCTGTATATATGTATTTATATATGTATATATATATATATATCTAATATAATATATATATATATATTATAAATGATGGAAAGTATTTTACATGTCATACAAAAAAGGTCAAGTATCGTAATCACTTAAGGGTAATCTTAAATTGCAGCACATATGTCTTACAATAGTTTTCAAAAACATCAATAAAAATAATTATACTTACAATTTTCCTTGTTACGGGAATCTTAATAATCTTATTATTTTTGTAATGTACACAGAAGACATGTGCGTCCAAATTTTACAATATTCCTCAGTAATGTGATGACCGTTTTTGCTGCAAACATGTACTTCATTTAGATTATTTAGAAAATTAAATATTTAATGACTTTATCATTCTGCATTGATTCATCATAAATCTTTGACTCATCTCACCAAAATTAACACAAATATTGACAATAATTGTAATATTTTGAATTAACTAGTACTTTTCAGACCTGCAAATATTGTTTGCAATTCGTATTAATATACCATGTATATTAATGTTACCAAACTCCGTCAGTGATGTGAACACATTCATGAGGCATTTACATTATATATAACACGTTCACATTGCAATTTAACTTCACATTGCAATTTAAATTCACATAGCTATTTACTATTTAACAATTTAATTTCTTTATGTAACGTTGCAGAATAATTTAACACTGTTAACAACTCATTTCCCTTACTCTCAAAGAAAAAATTTAAGAACAAGTGTCAAATGTGATTAAAATCAAATATTCCAGATATGAAATAAATCGAGTTATCGTGCTTTCCTGAAAATTATGAACACATTAGTATTATATTTGCTTTTAACTGTTAATTTTTGTGAATATTTAAGTGGTTTTCCACGTACTAATGCATTTTCAACATTTATCGTCCAATCATCATCCAATGATCTTTTGGCAGAATTACTAGTATGCTTTAGCTTCTTTAATATTTCATTATCCACTGTATGTATCACATACAGCATTACTCTCCAATTATAATCATATGCAAGGAAGAGAGCAATTGAACATCTTACCGGCCTTTCGTATGGTTGCGAGAGGGCGACAAATGCCTGTTTGAAGGCTGCGCAAGGTTGATGGTGGTTCTACGCGTCGCCCCCGCGGGATCTCCACCGCCCCGCCCTCCGCGCTCCCCGCGGCGCCGCCGTTCGTAGGGCGCTCGCTTGGCCGCCACCGCCCCCCCATCCGCCCCCCCTCTGATGATCATGGCTCGCCCTCGCCCCTCGCGGGAGGCCCCCCCGGCGCCCGAGCCCCTGCCGCCCCCCCCCCGCCCGCTGCCCCCGCCGCGAATAAAATACAAGAATATTGACATTGTTTTTGCAGTTAGGCGATCGTGTAATATTTTAGTATAACACACTCAGTTTCATACATTGAAACGTGTAAAATGTCTTGAATGTCATTGGTTTTAAAAGAAATAATTTCGTTCTAGGTATACATCACCGAAAATAGACATATCATTATAGAATTTCTCAAATAAATCACGTTATATTCCGACCACTTTTCTATCAATCTATAAATAAATAAATAAATAAATAAATAAATGTCTTTATTGGTGGCGAGCCTCAAGCCATTTAGCCTACTCTTCCGCCTGACCACTTTCAAAAATTTTTATTACAATTTATTTATATAACAAAAGGAGACATTCAATTCGGAAATTAACTGGACGAAATTTAGATGAAGGGTTTCTCACATGGGAGGCAGGAGTGATAGCTAGGGAGGAAGAAGTTGATAGAACAGGGAATGCTCTCACAGCATTGTGTGATTAAGTTTATTGATTTCACGTTAGGGAGGTATTAAAAATAAAAATCCCAAATCAATCAGATTGAACACTATGAGATGTTACTCAAGTTTAGAGAAATTATTTTTTTGACTCGGAAGTTAGGTACAGAAGAGAATTAGAAGGAACTTGTTTAAATCAGTGTAATTAACTTGGTTAGAACAGTCGTTAAATCTTATTAAAGATTCAAGAAAGCGTCAATCGCGTGCTATCAGTCAGCCGTTTTATACTCCTGAACGCAGCCCGGAGAATTCATGAAATTCATACCCTTACCCATAAGCCTCGTGATACAAGCTCCAAACTCAAATGCTTTTTTGTATTACGCGATACATTAACCCTCCCGGCGGCGCGTAGCAGCACTCAGTGCCGCATTCTTACATTTTTGTTGATTTCGTGTAAATAGTTGGTGTTACACATATGAGCTCATAGTTATCTTCATTCATTATATTTTCAACCGGATGACGCTCAAATCACTATTTTAGACACTGCCGATCGACCGTTTTCATTCGAACTCTGCAACGGTTGCGGCACTCAGTACCGCACGCGCTTTGTCATGTAAGGTATAATATTTGCGTATTTTATCCATTAGAATTCTTATTGCTGTAATTTGTTATTGAGCTTTATGATACAGATTTTGGAGTACCAACTACTAATTCAAATGAAATGCGTTGTTTCCGAAGAAACATTAGAAGGCACGTTTCAACGTATTCATTCCCAACATGTAACGTACCAAGACACGGAGGGAGTATGTGTTGGATCAGATTCTTGTTAATACTATTTCGTTTGGTATTAGTTAGTAATTATGAAATGAACTGTATAAAAACATAAATAAAGAATATTTCCTTCACATTCCCTAACAAAGTAATGACTATTGAAACGAAATCGAAGATGATAAATGTGGTACGGAGTGCCGCACGCACCTGCTAGTGGAAATGATGGGACGCGCCCGCCGGAGGGTTAAATTAGTTCCGACGATCTTTGCGGTATCCCCGAAAAGACAATGGACGAGCGTTCCTTACCGGTAGCCATTTCCATTGCTCTAGAGGTAATTGGCCAAAGCAGGAGCGCGGTATTCGACCTCTGGCACATTGGGGGCGAGTTCACGAACGCGCACTCATCGTTCGGACTACTACGGCCGAGATAGGTGTTCCTGTCGCTCGATTGTTTGAGACATGAATCACTCGCGATTCAGTTGGTCAATGGGGGTCGTTGCCTCGGCCACTAATAGCCCTATACAGTTGAAGTCCGTTGCAACTCAGGTCGTTAAGGAGTATCATCTTAGATTGCTTCAGGCAGATTAGTACTGATCATCATTCTCGTGGCACTCTCTTCATTGCAGCAGAGGCTACTTTACCTTGTTTCTTTCTTAGGCTTTAAAGGAAGTGAAGGAAGTAACTCTAAAAAATTACAAAGGTAGAAATCTTTCGTATTCTATCCTTGAACTACTCACAATATATACATTTATTTTGTACACTTATACATACAAGATAATTCAGCAGTGATGGCTAGGTGCAGCTTTGGATGTGATAGTCCTTGTATGGACCTGGGCATTGACTGACTGGATGGTCAGCCTAGTTTTGAAAGTAAATGGGGTAGGTTGTGACAATGACGAGGTGGTGGTGAAGCGGATAAGTTTCGGCGATTAAGATATGGCAAAGGAAGGTGAATGAGGTAGAAACGGAAAAACCAGTGAGAATGCGTGGCATATCGAAGCTTTCCCTTCTCCCCTTAAATTTTTGTTAAAAAAAAGGCTATATAATTCAGAGGTTTAAAATTGAGATACATTGCATTGAGAAAGGCATATTTAGCTAATATTGTGAGATATACCACATATTCTCAAGGGAAAATTTGATGCAAAGAACCCTACACAAATCTTATCGAAATAAGATTTCGGCGTTAAGCAAAAAAAAGCTGTTCTGTTTGATACAATATACATTTAAAACGGAGATCGTGTCGATTTGTCGGATGATAGTAAGGATCATATGTGCACTCAAAACATTTAAATGTAACAAACTTAGTTTTTTTTAGACAGTGAATTATGTTATTTCATTTCCATAAGTCACTGTGCTTAATTACAGTGAGCCCCTTGCCTTCCACGTTGAGGTATTTGATACCCGTAGGTCTCCTTGCCTAACACGGTACGGTGAATCATTACCATAAGTCTCTTGAGGTCCCTTTCGCCCCACTATCGGGGTATTTGATTATAGTTTTATATTAAATATTAACATTCACAATGCAATAATAGTGCATTTAAAATCAGTTCTTCTCGAAAATAAAATGTCATAACTTATAAGTGTAAACAACTGAGGTTGTTTCATTTAAATACGCTTTGAGAGCACATATGTGCCTTTCTACCATCTGACAATCGACATGATCTTCGTTTTAAAATGTACATTATATCAAAAAGAACAACTTTTTTTGCTTAACGGGCAATAACGACTTCTGATCAGAATCATCTAAGGAACAACATACTAAATTTGCAGACAATTTGACCGAAACCTCATTTCCATAAATTTGTGCGAGGTTTTTAGACGTGAAAAAGCTTATTTTGAAAATATTGGTACCTGTAAATAACAATATCTAAATTGCATAATACATAGCTGGCAAGAAGATAAACGGCCGGTAAAAAGGCGGCACCCCCGTGTAAGAGACGACAGCCGGTTAAGAAGGCGACATCTGGAGAAGAGACGGCAACCAGAGAAGAAGACGGCGGCCGGGGAAAAAGACGACAGCCCGGCAGGAAGACAACAGCCGAACAAGAAGACAACCGACGAGGTCACAGCAGCCTGGCAGAAGACAACAGCCGGGCAAGAAGACGACGGCCGGGGAAGAAAACCACAAGACAGGCAAGAAGACAGCTGGGAAGAGACGGCAGCCTGAGAAGAAGACGAGAGCAATCAAGAAGACGACACCAGAGCAAAACGACGACGGCCGGCAAGAAGACTGTAAGCCAAAACAAGAGAGACGGAATGAAAACGACAGACGGACAAGAAGACGAGAGCCGGGCAAAAAGACCACAGCCGGAGAAAAAGACGAAAGTCGGGGAAGCAGAGAGCCTGCGAAGAAGGTGACAAACAGGAAGGACACGCCAGCCGGGCAAGAAGACGACAGCCGCGCAAGAACACGATATCCGAGAAGAAGACGACAGTCGCAGAAGAAGACGCGGCCGGGGAAGAAGGCGACAGCCGGGAAAGGAACGACTTGCCGGGCAAAAGACTACATCCGCGGAAGAAGACAGCCGGTGTAATGTTTCGTACAATTCTCACATTTTTATTTACACTTTCGTAAACAAGTAACAGTAATGAACATCACATGCAAAAAAAATTAGGTTAGTAACAGGGACATTGAATATGACAGAGAGAAAATTCAATATCTGATATTCCCCTAGCGAATAAAATTGTAATATCATAATATTTTGGAATGTACTAAAATTGCAATATTTTGAATATAAAATACAATATAATTTAAATATTGAAGTGTTTCTACATATAATAAATAGTAGAAGCAGAGGCAACAAAGAAAATTGGTAAAAGTAGCAGAATATTACAGCGGGCAAGAAGATGACAGCCGGAGAATAATGCGCTGCCGTGTAAGAAGACGACGACAGGGGCGAGATGAAGAGAGCCGGGCAAGAAGACGACAGCCGGGCTTAAATATATGGCAACCGGGCCAGAAAGGCGACTGCCGGCTATGACTACGACAGCCCGAGACGAAGGTGACAGCTGTGAAAAAATACGACAGCCGACAAGAACACAGCCGTTCAAGATGACGGCAACGTGACGCGAAGAAGACGGCTGGGCAACAAGACGACAACCGGGGAAGATGAAAGCTCAGGGAAGAAGACGATGCCGGAAATGAAGACGACTGCCGATGAAGCTTTCGTAAATGTTTCATACTCATTACTTACATTTTCGTGAACAGAAACGGGGGATGGACAACACGTTTAAAAAAGTTTTAAAAAAGGAATTCAATATCAATAC
>JAHLJT010001803.1:0-38833 GCA_031308135.1 Acheta domesticus
ATTTTGTTTTATTTGGTATATACAGGAACATCATAATAACAACAACAAAAACTCAAACTTAATTCTTGTGACATGTAAATTAGTGTACAATTTGGTAAATTGGTCGGTGACACTCTAGACATGCTTATATCTGAATGCTTGTTTTCTTTGCTTTCTGCACTTACCATGTCTTGTTAGCTATTTGAATTTGTTATTCACCGATTCTTCGATGATGACTCGGTACACTTGTAGACCACCATCCTCCATGACGTTTAGGTGTAGTGATATCACCACCATTATCTGCGAGAAACGTCGCGGATGTTCTCCTAACGAATGACCAGAGTACTTTTTATGCATTTGGTAATTTTAAAAAAATTTCAGTATTTTTTGGTATTTTCGCAAATGTATCGATACCAATTGGATTGCAGCTGCATTTGCCATGATTGTAAAACAAACACGTTTTTCTGTTTAATATGTAAGGGTCTTAAGGAAATGTATTTTTTACAGACCTCAACATAATTAAATTCTTCACTGGATACGATAGTAGTATTTCCGGGCTTGTCATTTTTTGTTCACTATCAAAACAGAACCTTCTTCTTTCACATCGTTGATGCACAAATTGTACAATTCGACACGTCTACAAGCACCAATATGCCAAAAATAGCAACAACCTGAAAATCATACCAGTTATTAATACAATACACCAGTTAATAAATAAAACTGAACTATTATTGCCACACTGTTATTATTATACCTTCATTAAAGAAAAGTTCAATCATCAGCTTTTGTAAGAAGGTGTTTTACATCTTGTTGGGAAAATACCATTGCCTTTATAGTTGATATCCCACATTTACGTGTTTCATAAGTAAACTTACTTTATGAAAAGTTCCAATATCAATATTCTCTTGATCTTTAGCATTTCCTTTAATTTGAAATAGGTGCACTTATGTCGACGCTTTACTGCTGTGACTTAAGGTTTAAAGAAGCATGCATTAAATTAACAAAGTCTTTATTCTAACATGTGCATTATACTTACTTAACCAAACTATCCGATAGTACGAAAGAACAGCAGCATTGCTAATAAATTTGCATATTTTTATCCATAAATTTCCTAATTTTTAAGTACTCTTTCTCATAAAGTATGCAAGGTTTTTTCGCTATCATAGCATTTTCTGTTTTTGCAGCTTGTTTCACAATTTCTCTAGACAAATCCATTATGCTTGAATCGCCGACTTTCAAACTAATTGCCATTTGTAAACAAATTTGTCGCTTAGGTAACTTTCATGACGTCAAAACATGAATTTGAGATTATCTACAACTACGAATTACAACATAACACAATTAATTTCGCTTCCTTAAATCCTTATAATACTGTTATACAAAAAAAATAGTGTATGAAACTCGTTTATAATGTTACTGTTTGCACTCATAAGAAGAAATTAGAGAACTCGTGTAAAAGAAGGGACAACGTTATAAACTAATTGCATGCTATTGTCATTTTCTTAATATTTCGGTTTCCTATTGGTATAGAACGGAAATATTAATTTTAGAATATTAAAGAACACAAAAACCTAGTCATAAATGGCAATGTTCTTGTAAAAAGATGCGCCGTTCAAGAGAAAATGGCGTTTTAGCGCTACTAAAAATGCGAAATTTGAAGCTCATTTTCACAGAAAATGATTGAGTTTTCAAAATACTTTATTTGAAGTTATTTCAAGCACTTACACTCACAAATATAATGATTTTTACAAATTGCTGGTAATGTGCATATTAAAGATGTGAGAGATCTTTCAAAAAAATTACAATTATGTAATTTTTGAAAAAACAAAAAAATAACTCAAAATAAACTTTACGCTATACTAAAGACTGTAATTAGCACTATCCGTTACAAAAGTTTCAAGAAAAAATTTGCTGGCATATACGAGAAAATGGCGTTTGAGCATTTCTGAAAATGCCGAAGTTTTCGAGAAACTTTACTTGACATTATTTAAAGCATATATACTTGTAAATATAATAATGTGAAAAAATCGTCGATTGTGTAAATATTAACGACGTGAGAGACAAGTAAAAAAATTTACATTTTGTAATTTTTGAAAAACAACCGATAGACCAAAATGGCTTTATGTCATTGATAGAGTACATTTACCACTATCCCTACCAAAAGTTTAAAGAAAAAATTTGGAGCCGTTTTTGAGAAAATCTTGTTTTTGTCATTTTTTAAAATTGTACATATTACTCGCAATATTGCACCAACACTACAAAATTTTGAAAACCATTTACATGACCTTTATGAAAGAACTCAATATGCAGACAAATTTTTATTTGAAGAAAAAATCTCCATCTTCAATTTTGTAGTTGGAGAAAAGACGCCGAAAAAAATCAACTTTTCACAATTTTTCGAAAATTCAGAGTTATCCGTGAAAATCGACATATGCCATGCGAATAAGTGTATTTTACTCTATTCATCAAAAATTTAAAGAAAAAATTGGGAGCCGTTTTAGAAAATTTTGAAAATCCCCGGGGGGCTTCATAATAAAGTACCCCCCAAATTTGAAGAATCTTTTCAAAATCTTAAGCTTCGTCGCGCCGACTAGAATCAGATCGACCGGGGGATACCATTTTGGAAGAAATCGTACGTATGGTTTAGGCGCTATAGCAGTATTCACAGACAGGCGGACGTTTTCGTTTCAATTGGATTTTCGGTATCAAGGACCTAGAAAACAGGGTTTCTGGCTACACTACGTGTTAGGGATTTTTGTTCTTAATTTAGCAACTGGTTTTATCCACTTATTCGTTTTCACGGCCCGGCAATTATTTTTTTCCGCCGAAAATTGGCCATTTTTTTCGCGCAGCATTACATAACTTTCTCTATACTACGTATATCACTCCGTGTATACGTACGTATACGGGAAAGTAAAAACCATTGAAAGGAAAACGTCCGTCTGTCCGTCCGTCCATCCGTGAGCACCGCTAGCGCCTAAACCATACGTACAATTTCTTCCAAAATGAATATTCCCGGGTCGATCTGGTTCGAGTGAAAGCTTTGAGATTTTGAAAAGGATCTTCAAAATTTGGGGTACTTTACATGAAGCTCCCGGACATTTTCAAGTTTTCTCAAGAACGGCTCCAATTTTTCTTTAATTTTCTTGTAAGAACAGAGTAAAATGCACTAATTAAGGTGGCGTAGGTCCGATTTTCACGGTTAACTCTGAATTTTCGAAAATTGCAAATGTTTGAATTTAATTCGCGTCTTTCTCCAACTACTTAATTGCAGATAGAGATTTTTCCTTCAAATAAAATTTGTTTTCATAGTGACTTTCTCTTTAGGGTCATGTACATTTTTTGAAAATGTTAGTACTTTTCGCGCAATATTGCGTGTAATATCTGCAATTCAAATAATGCAAATCAAAACGACTCCAAATTTTTTCTTTAACCTTTGGTAGGGATAGTGCTAAATGTACCCTATGATATGACTTAAATTCCATATCGCTCTATCCTTTTGTTTTTTGAAAAATTGCAAAAATGTATTGTTTTAAACTTGTTTCTCACGTCGTTAATATTTACATTAGTGGCGATTTGTTTACATTATTATATTTCCGAGTTCAAGTGCTTAAATAATGTCAAGTAAAATTCTCGAAACTCAATCGTTTTCGGTGAAAACTAGCTCAAAATTCCGCATTTTCAGAAACGCTCAAACGCCATTTTCTCATAAATGGCTCTAAATTTTCGCTTCAAAGTTTTGGAACGCATAGTTCTAATTGCACTCTTTATATGACGTAAAGTTCATGTGGGGGAATTTTTTTTCTCAAAAATTACACAAATATACTTTTTTTGAAAGATCTCTCACATCTTTAATATGCACATTACCAGCAATTTTTAAACTTATTATATGTGTGAGTTAATGTGCTTCAAATTACTTCGAATAAAGTTTTTTGAAAAATCAAAATTTTCTGGTGAAAATGGGCTTCAAATTTCGCTTTTTAGTAGCGTTTAAACGCCATTTTCTTAAAAACGGCTACACTTTTTTTAAAGGAAAATTGCCATATACGACGAGGTTTTTGTGTTCTTTAATATTTAAAAATTAATATTTCCGTTCTACCATTAGGAAACCGAAAAATTAAGAAAATGGCAAAAACGTAGTTTGGGCGGCGATAGATGGCAGCTGACAGGGGTATGTGGCAATTCCAAATAGCTAGCCGAGGCCGAAGGAAATATAAAATTCATACGTTAAAGTTTGTGCCATTCTGTAGCACCCCTGTGTTGGAGGATGAAAATATTTAAGAAAAAAGTACAATGTAAATGAATGAATAATTTATTAATTGAAACGAAAATAAATAAATTTATTTACACCCGTTTTAATTGTTAATTTAAACGAGTATTTTTCCTTCAAATTAATATTTTTTGTCAATATGTCTTTTCTAAGAAAATACTGGACATTTCGAAATAAGAAATACCCTTCATGTTTGATTTTACGGTATGTGATGCAGCTACAGTATCAACATTCAAACTTGATTCCTCACTTGATTAATTAGATTGACACATACCACATTAACACATGGACATGAGATTAACACATTAGTTTTGAAAGATCGAAAAGGTGGACAAGTAGGAGGACACTTTCCGAGGAAGGACAGAACCTACAAAAGGACGACGATTGGTCAACTTGCTATTATGCTATCTTGTTGCCTAATACGCGTGTGTATCGCCACGCCAAGTCATGTGACATGATTATGTGCAGGGTGCAAGGCCAAGATATAGAAACTTAGAACGCTCATTTGTATTGTCCGATGAGTGACACTCAGGACACGGACAGCAAGCAGAAAACTATTGTTTCATGTACACTGGCGTTGAAAATGTGACGATTAATCTTTTAATGACAGCTCTTATTGTTATGTGACTATTTTTCTGTGACAGGTCTTCATTAAGCTGAAGTATTGCAATTTGCTGTCAACTCCTGTTGTTGAATGTAGTGGAACTCTAGAGAAACATACAATCTCCAACATTCTTTTGATAACTGCTCTTTCTCTTGTGTGACTGTTTTTCTATAACATGTCTTCAGTAAGCTGACCTACAGCTACTTGCTATCAACTGCTCTTGTTGAAGATAGTGGAAGTCAAGAGAAGACCACGCATACACTTTCCAACATTAACTTTTGCACTTTCTATTGATTTACTACTCTATCATACATAAGTCAGTTTTTTTTATCATGAGTAGCAATTTTAAGTCATATTTTAAGGGAAAGGAACATGCAGCAGTATATAATAAAACTCGTCCATCTCCACCTCAAGCTCTTATTAAAAAATTTGTGGATTATGTATTGGAAAAGGTATAATTTTAATCTATTAAATTTTCATTTCGCAAATTTATTATGAAAACGATTGTATTTTTTTCTTTTCATTGATTTAATTATTTACAGCTTGAATCACCTCTAAATGAAGCTCTCGACGTCGGTTGTGGTTCTGGGCAAAGCACAAAAGTACTAGAGCCATATTTCAAGAAGATTACTGGTATTGATCCATCTGAAGAACAAATTATCGAAGCCCAGAGCAAAAATACCTGTCCAAAAATCACATATAGGTGTCAATGTCTGATATGTAGTTTTGAATTCATGATGTGGTTTTAAATTATTGCAATTTTTAAGTTTTTTTTGTTTTTGTTTATGTTTTAGAGTTGGGTCTGCAGAAAAGATAAAATATCCAGATGCTTCTGTCCAATTGATTACTGCTTCACAGGCTTCTCACTGGTTTGATCTGCCAAAGTTTTATGAAGAAGTAGAGAGAATATTAGTTCCAGGAGGGATTCTAGCAATGTATGGTTATTTGCTTCCCACACCAATGTGGAATGACAAAACAGATGAATTAAGTGGAATTGTATTTAAGGTATGAAAGTTTCAGGTATTTTTTTCTTGAAATTGTTATTGACAATTTTAATTAATGTTCTAATTTTAGTACTATAACATAGCTCTTGGCAAATACATTCTTCCTGAAAGTAGAATGGTGTACCTGGGAAATTACAGAAGTGATGATTTCATGAAAATACCATTTGCAAAGGAACCTATTATCAGGTATTGATGAAATTAAATGAGTAATGTATCTTACTTGTATTGTGTGTTTTGCATTGTGCATTTTCCGTAGGGACGAATCGGTTTTCTGCTGAAACTCCAGGAACGATTGCTGATGTTGTTGGTTTTATGAGTAGTAGTTCCACTTTCCAAAATTTTCTAAACATCGAAGGATCTGCAAAGGCATCTACTTTGCTCCAGGAACTTGAGAAGGAGTGAGTAAATAAAAATGATTTAAGAAAACATCATAATTAGAATGCGGATTTATATGCACCTAAAATCGTCAAAATATTTATGCATTTATGCGACCAAAAATCTGAAAATACGCACACGAAATCTGAGAGTATGCACACCCGAAAACTGACTATATGCCCAAATTACGTTCCCTTGGATTTATTTACATATATGTTTGTTACATGGTTGACATAAAACAACTTTTCCATCAGTTGACAGAGTGGTGTTCTCTTTAATCCATTTTCAAAAAAAAAGCTTCTGGAACATTAGTTCTTCGCCGCCATGGTAAAACATCCCACTGAAACCGCCAGCACTGCCCTAAATGCGATGAAATGAATTGACGATCAATTTTGTTCCCTTCGGCTATTGAGGCTATATCTCCGAATTAACTATTACTGTGCGCTCCATCCTCCTGGTAAACGGATCGCAGGGCATCTGATAGTGCTTCTCCAGACGCAGCAGATATATATCAGGTTTTGTAATCGAAGTCGACAAGCTGTCAATGAGTAAAGCTATTTCTTAGAATTTCTGTCTCTGCCCGACTTCCCACATTGTTAGTAAGGGATTGAAAAAAATTGCTTACCTTAGAAATCAGCTGCTGAAGAGATAAGTAAAGCGACAGACTTGAGAGGGTTAATACATAATATCAAAATACGCATCAATATGCACGTATTACTGATATATGCACCTGTTGCAATTACTGATATATGCAAAAATATGCATTATAAAACTTCATATACTCCTTTCTTGGGGTCTGAATCGTATTTTCTTGCAAAAAACATACCGCTAGGTCGCGAGGAATAAAATATCCAAATATAGTAAAATCCGCCCTCTATTCATAATTCAGGGATTTACTAAACTAATGGAACTCAATTATCTGATCTTTAACTTTTACCTGCTTTTATTCTCATTGAATCATTGTTTTGCCTATAAAAATGGCCATGTGAGATAAGTATCGGTTGAGAGGAGACATAAAACGCGAAAAATAACACCAAACAATTTTTTTTTTCTATTTCTGGAGAAAAAATGTGGGATTCTTATAGTCATTTCAAAGGTGAAGCCATATCTGTTTTCAGTTTTTCTGTCAGTCTTTTGGTAGTTTAACCGGAATTCTAATTTTTATCTTACGGTACTCATAAATGTAAACATATTGTTCGGAATTCAAGAAATAGAAATAAAATAATTTACAGTGATCTCGATGATTGATTTCAATTACATAATCTAACTCTACCATATTAGGAAAGCTGTCAGAGGTAGTATTCACCAAAGGATTCACTTTGTAATATGTATTTTAAAGGAAGGTATACAGAAAAAAAGGAAATGATACAATGTGGCAACAACAATTTACATATCTAATGTTTTTCTTTTGTAACGAGTGTCTTCTTTGTCTCGAATGATACTCCACCAATAGTCAGCCAACATTGTAGGCATCCACTTCCCTTCGTACCTTTCTTCCATGGTAGACACATCTTTAGGGAATCTCTTTCCTGTTGGTCCGATACATCGCTGCAATTCTCTGGGAAGAAGTCTATATGAGAGTCCATGAAATGTACTTTTAAGTACATTTTGCAGCCAACATCTTGATAAGTTTTGATCATCTCATTTACTATTTCCTTGCAATTTTCAGCTCTTTTTCTTCCAAGGAAGTTTTCTGACTCCTTGAAACATCGCCATGTTCGCGCTTCTACGCCATTGGGCATGTTTCAAATATATCTAATATATCTAAATGTCTATGTGAATATATCTAAAATTCTCTGATCTGGGGCCTACAAATACACCTTCTTTTATCTTTGTTGCTGAAAGACGAGAAAATTTTGCCAGCAAGATTCCCAGTTGGATCCATCACCTTCACAAATCGTTTAATTAAACCGAGTTTGATATAAATAGGTGATAGAAGGATATCTTCACTGCTGTGACGTTGGACATTTTTTTCACCTACTTTCCAATGTCATTTCTTTCTTATGTAGTGGGAATTCCAATTGCGACTATCCCACTCGCAAAGAAAGCAAGCATATTTTGTGTAGCCTTGTTGCATGCCTAATAACAATGCAATTACTTTGAAATCGCTGCGTACCTTCCATTTATACTCACTGTATATAATTAATTTGAAAATATTTTCTAAAATGGAACTAGAAGACTCAGAGTGTGGCACTGGCCTTTGCGCAGAAGGTAGGTCCGGGTAAGCAATTTATTTCTTTGACTTCTTGTTTTTAAAATCTCGAATTTTCGTGACTCGGAAATAACATTTTGATATAGTCTTTTGATGAGGGATTTTGGTTCTTGCCATACCATAGGTACAGAAAATAACATGTTATTTTCTTTACAGAGTCACAAGTAACATGTTATTTTCTTTGCCTTTCAACCAATTAATTACTTTACAAGAAAACGATGCGCAACATTATTCCTGTTTCTTACAAATGTGAATTCTCCGCAGATGTAGCAAAAGTTGTCAGGACTATCTCGACAGGAGCGCCGACGAGACATTTTCTAGAAAAATCAAAGTTATATCATTATAATCTTTAATTCATGCTGCATAAAGACATTCTTAGTTACTACTTTCCTTCTTATCAACTTACTTGTGACTCTGTATACCACGAAAAACTAAAAATCACTTTAAACGTTGTCACACTTGAGATACTCCTGATAGTGGCAGTGAGGCTAGGTTTGAGGTAACCAGTGTTTATGAAAGAATACAATCGAGAGAGGTGCCAACATTTTAACTAAAACATTTGACATAAATACAGTAGTCCATGTTGCCAAGTGTTATTTGCCAATTTTCCCTCAATTTACGGGAAAATGCGTTTTTCATTATATAAAAGTTAAAATTACTGAAAAACTATCCCTGAACGCGATATTTTTATTTCAGGTGTGAATCACAAACTTTTGTCTCAGAAATAGAACCCTTGTAGAGCAGTGTAATTAGTTTTCTTTGCATCGCACGTGTTAAAACACCCAAATTTCTCACAATTAAAGCCTGATTTTGGTATAGATTGTCAGAGGGAGATGCCGAAGTTGTTCTTCTCCTAGTGAGTTTGTTGTTCCCTGCTGGAAAAGTAATTTCTTTTTTCCTGGGACCAGTGGCGGCTGGTGCTCCAACAAACTGGGGGTTGCAGCTGCATGGAATGACGGGAATATAACTTCCAAAATTCAGAACGCTAATATATACCGTAATAAAGCGTACGCAATTCATGTAAATGAATTAAAACTAAGTTAAGGAATATATTTAAGTGTTATATTTTTTATTTATTTGTAATGGTCATATATAAACTGATGAACCTGGAACTAATTTTACAAAACGACTAATGTCATACTAGTTGGCCAGATGATGTTCGCAAACAGTAAAAGTAAAACAGAGTCTGTTTTATGAAGGTAAAACAACCATTACAATTAAATAAAACTAAGTTAAATAAGTATATATTCAAACATCACTTACATAATTTGATGCGCAATCTGTGTCGGGTATGTTCGCCTCCCGCGCACATGGCTCTTGCTATATGTCCAGTGCGCACCCGAGTGTTTGTATTAGTTCTGCGCTGAGACAATTTCAGCAGGAAATAGTATTCGTACTATTAAAACTAGTGGTGCTACAGAATGGCACAGACTTTCCCGTATTAGTTTTTCTATTTTCCTGGGTCTTCGCTAGCTATTCGGAATTGCCACATACTCTTTCTTGCCAGCTACCAACTATCATCGCCAAAAGTACATTTTTTTGTCATTTTCTTAATTTTTCGGTTTCCTGTTGGTAGAACAGAAACATTAATTTTAGAATATTAAAGAACACAAAAACCTAGCCGTAAATGGCAATTTTCTTTTAAAAATTATGTGCCGTTTAAGAGAAAATGGCGTTTTAGCACTACTAAAAATGCGAAATTTGAAGCTCATTTTCACAGAAAAGTTTTGAGTTTTCAAAATACTTTATTTGAAGTTATTTGAAGCACTTACACTCACAAATAGAATAATCTTTACAAATTGCGGATAATGTGCATATTAAAGATGTGAGAGATCTTTCAAAAAATTTACATTTATATAATTTTTGAAAAAAACAAAAAAAAACTCAAAATAAACTTCACGCTATACTAATGAGTGTAATTAGCACTATCCGTTACAAAAGTTTCAAGAAAAAAATTGCAGCCATATACGAGAAAATGACGTTTGAGCATTTCTGAAAATGCCGAAATTTGAGCTACTTTTCACAGAAAAACGGTAGTGTTTTCGAGAAACTTCACTTGACATTATTTAAAGCATATATACTCGTAAATATAATAATGTGATAAAATCGCCGATAATGTAAATATTAACGACGTGAGAGACAAGTAAACAAATTTACATTTTTGTAATTTTTGAAAAAAACCAACCGATAGACCAAAATGGCTTTTATGTCATTGATAGAGTACATTTACCACTATCCCTAGCAAAAGTTTAAAGAAAAAATTTGGAGCCGTTTTTGAGAAAATTTTGTTTTTGTAATTTTTTAAAATTGCACATATTGCACGAAAACTACCAAAATTGTGAAAAACATTTACATGACCTTTATGAAAGAACTCAATTTGCAGAACAAATTTTATTTGAAGAAAAAATCTCGATCTTCAATTTTGTAGTTGGAGAAAGACGCCGAAAAAAAGTCAAACTTTCACAATTTTCGAAAATTCAGAGCTCTACGTGAAAATCGGACCTATGCCATGTTAAAAAGTGTATTTTCCTCTATTCATACAAGAAATTTAAAAGAAAAAATTTGGAGCCGTTTTTGAGAAAATTTTGAAAATCCCCGGGGGGCTTCATATAAAGTACCCCCAAATTTTAAAGAATCTTTTTCAAAATCACAAGGCTTCGACTAGAATCAGATCGACTGGGGAATATCAATTTGAAGAAAATCGACCGAACGGTTTAGGCGCTAGCGTTGACCACAGATGGACGGAATGCCCGTCAGTCGATTTTTAAGTATAAAGAAGCAACAAATCATGGATTTTGACCACACCACGAGATAGAGGATTTTTTTTCTTAATTTAGCAACTGGTTTTATCCACTTATTCGTTTCACGGCCCGGCAATTAATTTTTTCCGCCGAAAATTGGCCATTTTTTCGCGCAGAATTACATAACTTTCCCTATACTACGTATATCACTCCGTGTATACGTACGTATACGGGAAAGTAAAAATCAACTAGTTTTTGAAAATACGGTGATCGCACTCCGCATGCACTTATGCAGTGCGGTGATCGCACTCCGCAACAAGCACTTGTTTGGACTCGTTTTGCACTATTCATTTCATTTATGATCTTAGTTGTTATTGATGCTACTAGTGGTGATAACGAAATATAATTATTGTATTTAGAAAAGTTCACTACCCTTGTAAATATTGAATAATGGAAATTATGTCTTTTTTCATGAATGTTTTCTCTCCCAAAATGAAATTCGTATTAACATATTCAAAACTACACTTCTTATAGAGATAATTATTATTAATTAGAATAATTATTTTTTCAATAAGTGAAGTACGTTTTTGGTTTAATTTATACATTTATACACCATGTTTTTTAAAGCTAATATCACATTTTATATGAATAGGAAAACCAAACGCATTTCTTTTTGATGTGGGCATTTTTCAGTCACTCTTTGATTAAAATCTGCAACTTCCATTATGAGATTCCTCCCTATTGATTGTATGATCAATGCAATCTGTCTTGTGACATGCTGTTTCTTAGAAAGGTTTTTATACGCTAGAGGGTCGAAAAACATCTTTCAGCTTCAGAGGTGGTCGTTGGAATAGTAATCAGGATTTATAGTAATCTGATGACTTCACTGAATGTTTCTTCTAACTTTTGAGACTTTGAGAAACTGTACAAACTAAGAATGCCTAAAACTTGTAACAATCACAAACAATTTTTAATATTTCTTCTGGAAATTTAGAATCGTATACTGGACATTTTTTCGACATGAACAAGGAAAAAGCAGTCAAATGACCAGTGAAACTAAATCTCGGTTTCATTTGAAAAATAATTACGTCACATACTTCCTTTGCTTCTCTCCCCCACTCATTGTTTTCAGTATTTCGTTTTTTTGTGATAGATTTTAATGTTTAAAGATGATTTCATTTTCATTCCTAGGTTTTGTCATATTTTGTTCAAAGCTCAGAAGACTTTGTGTTATGACAGTAGTCTCAATTTCTACTTTCTGAAGTTACCCAAATAATATATCAATAAGGGACATAATTTTCCGAAAAAATGAAAGCCAAAAAATGAATTTTGCACTCGTCAACATTTTAAATGACAGGCAGCTTGGGAAAGAGTACTATAATTTTTACTTTCCCGTATACGTACGTATACACGGAGTGATATACGTAGTATAGGGAAAGTTATGCTGCGCGAAAAAATGGCCAATTTCCGGCGGAAAAAAATTAATTGCCGGGCCGTGAAAACGAATAAGTGGATAAAACCAGTTGCTAAATTAAGAACAAAAATCCCCTAACACGTAGTGTAGCCAGAAACCCTGTTTTCTAGGTCCTTGATACCGAAAACCCAATTGAAACGAAAACGTCCGTCTGTCCTTCTGTCTGTGAACACTGTTAGCGCCTAAACCATACGTACGATTTCTTCCAAAATGGATATTCTCCAGTCGATCTGATTCTAGTCGAAGCTTTGAGATTTTGAAAAAGATTCTTCAAAATTTGGGGGTACTTTATATGAAGCCCCCAGGGGATTTTCAAAATTTTCTCAAAAACGGCTCCAAATTTTTTCTTTAAATTTCTTGTATGAATAGAGGAAAATACACTTATTAACATGGCATAGGTCCGATTTTCACGGATAACACTGAATTTTCGAAAATTGTGAAAGTTTGAATTTTTTTCGGCGTCTTTCTCCAACTACAAAATTGAAGATCGAGATTTTTTCTTCAAATAAAATTTGTTCTGCATATTGAGTTCTTTCATAAAGGTCATGTAAATGTTTTTCAAAATTGTAGTAGTTTTCATGCAATATTGCGTGAAATATGTGCAACATTCAAAAATTACAAAAACAAGATTTTCTCAAAAACAGCTCCAAATTTTTTCTTTAAACTTTTGGTATGGATAGTGGTAAATTTACTCTCTTGGTATGGATAGTGATAATTACACTCTTTAATATGTCGTAAAGTTTGTTTTGAGTTTTTTTTTGTTTTTCAAAAATTATATAAATGTAAATGTTTTGAAAGATCTCTCACATCTTTAATATGCACATTATCCGCAATTTGTAAAGATTATTCTATTTGTTTGTGTAAGTGCTTCAAATAACTTCAAATAAAGTATTCTGAAAACTCGAAAATTTTCTGTGAAAATGAGCTTCAAATTTCGCATTTTTAGTAGTTTTAAGACGCCATTTTCTCTTAACGGCACATAATTTTTAAAAGAACATTGCCATTTACGGCTAGGTTTCTGTGTTCTTTAATATTCTAAAATTAATATTTTCGTTCTACCAATAGGAAACCGAAAAATTAAGAAATGACAAAAAATGTACTTTTGGCGGTGATAGATGGTAGCTGGCAAGAAAGAGTTTGTGGCAATTCCGAATAGCTAGCGAAGACCCAAGGAAATAGAAAACTAATACCGGAAAGTCTGTGCCATTCTGTAGCACCACTAGTTTATGTCATCTGACTGTAAAATTGTTTTCATACATTGAATCAGGGCTTGCCTATTGTGAAAAATTGTTGTGAGACTTCTCGACTGAAAATTCCACCTGGTGGAAAGAGATTTAGGCAAGCGTTTCTTAACTATTTGATCTAATATTGCTGTCCTCTGTGGGCTGTTTGAAAAAAATGCATAGGCCCTAAACACTGGCAAAGAAAATTATAACATTTCTATTTATTGATACAGCTCTCGTCATCACTAAATTAATATGATGTGCATGACGGAACATATTGAACATTAGCGTAACTATTTTTAACAAGTGTTTCCTTTCGAAATTAAAAGCTCTTTTTCACAGAACATTTTTGAGTTTTCAAAAAACTTCATTTAAAGTCATTTGAAGCACTTACATTCACAAATATAACAATGTTTACAAATTGCTGGTCATGTGCATATTAAAGATTTGAGAAACGTTTCAAAAAAATTACATGTGTCATTTTAAAAAAAACAAAAAATATCCCAAAATGAACTTTACGTCATATTAAAGAGTGCAATTAGCACTATCCGTTCCAAACGTTTGAAGAAAAGATTTGGAGCCATTTATGAGAAAATGGCGTTTGAGCGTTTCTGAAAATGCGGAATTTTGAACTAATTTTTACAGAAAACGGTTGAGTTCTCGAGAAACTGTACTGACAATTATTTAAAGCACATGCACTCATTAATATAATAATGTCAACAAATCGCTGCTAATGTAAATATTAACGATGTGAGAGGCAAGTAAGAAAAAGTACATTTTTGCAATTTTTGAAAAAACAAAAGAATAGAGCAATATGGCGGTTATGTCATCTAATAGAGTATATTTATCACTATCCCTACCATAAGTTTAAAGAAAAAAATTGGAGCCGTTTTAGAGAAATTCTTGTTTTTGTATTTTTTTAAAAATGTACATGACCTTAAAGAAAGAACTCACTATGAAGAACAAATTTTATTTGAAGGAAACATCTGTATCTGCAATTTTGTAGTTAGTGGAAGATGCCGAATAAAATTCAAACTTTCGCAATTTTCGAAAATTCAGTGTTATCCGCGAAAATCGGACCTATACCACCTTAATAAGTGTATTTTACTCTATCCTTACCAGAAGTTTAAAGAAAACTAGTGGTGCTACAGAATTAGCTCGGGATTTTAGAAAATTGAAAAAATTTGAACTTTTTCGACCTCTTCCAACAGCTACAAAATTAAAGTTAGAGATTTTATCTACAAATAAAATTTGTTGTCCATAGTGAGTTATTTTATTATGGTCATGTACATTGTTTTGAAAATATCAGTAATTGTCGCTCAATATTGCGTGCAATATGTACAATTTAAACAATTACACAAACAAGATTTCCTCAAAAACGACTCCAAATTGTTTCTTTTAATTTTTGATAAGGATAGTGCCTAATTTACTCTATGAGATGACAAAAACACCATACGACTTTATTCTTTTGTATTTTTCAAAAAATACAAAAATGTATTTTTTACTTGTCTTTCGCGTAATTGATATTTACATCAGCGGCAATTTTTTCACATTATTATATTTATGAGTACATATGCTATAAATGATGTCAAGTAAAGTTTGTCGAAAACGCAACCGTTTTCTGTGAAAAGTAGCTCAAAATTCCGCATTTTCAGAAACGCTCAAATGCCATTTTCTGAAAAATGGCTCCAAACTTCTCCTTCAAACTTTTCGAACGGATAGTGCTAATTATACTATTTAATATGACGTTAATTTCAATTCGGGGTATTTTCTCGTTTTTTCAAAAATTACACAAAAGTAATTTTTTTTAAAGATCTCTCACACCGTTAATATGCACATTTCCACCAATTTGTAAACAATATTGTATTTGTGAGTTGATGTTCTTCAAAAGAGTCCTAATGATGTTTTTCGAAAACTGAAAAATTGTCTGTGGAAAAGAGCTTTAAATTTCGCATTTTCAGTAACGCTTATACACCATTTTCTTAAATACGGCTGCAAATGTTTCAAAGACAATTGCCATTTAGCACGTGTATTTACTGTTCTTTAATATTCTTAAAATAATATTTCCGTTCTACTATTAAGAAACCGAATTATCATGAAAATGTTTTTAAAAAAGGAATTTGGGCGGCAATTGATGACAGCTGGCAAGAGTGTGTCAAGTCCGAATTGCCGAGACCAAAGGAAATAGAAAACAGGCTGATTTACACGCTGCCAGTACTGGTGTGCCAGATAAAGGGCTTGCCAGCACCTAATCAGCACTGGCGCTCTGTGCGACTGGCAATAGTTGTTTACACAATGCTAGTAATGGCATGCAAGACGAGACATCTTTTTCGCCGCTCTTAGCATATGCACGCTCTTTGCGAAATATTACTGATAGTACTCGACGCTCAAACAACAGGGTGGAAAGCAAATGCTTCGTAAACATTTTATCCTATTCACTTAATCTGCCTTGGAGAAATTATTTATACTCATTTTATTAGCAATTGCCAGAAATGCGGCATTTCTGGCATCGCGGTTTTTGTAAAAAATATCCCACAAATGTTCCGATACTGTGCATAACCAAACTTGTCAATTTGTTCTTCCGTTATTCATTAAGACTTCTACTCCCAATCATTTTTATAAATAATAATAATAATAATCTTACGTTGACCACCGCGCAAGTATAAAGCAATGAATACACGTATTGGGAGCCGGGGGATCTCCGTGGCGGACACCGTGGTGTTGGGGGAGAGCATGAGCATGCCAGTAAACCAAACATTCTTGTTCAGCTGGCATCGCCGCGGCGCGAAGGTCTTGCCAGTCACTTGCAACAAGGCGTTTACACGTTGCCAGTCTCCACTTGCCAGTTGCTGGCAACCTCAACTGGCACGTTTACTGGCAACGTGTAAATCAGCGGGAACGTCTGTGCCATTCCGTAACACCACTAGTTTTAAATATCTGGTCAACTTATAAAAATAAAGTTTTCTTGATGTACTTTCTATTATTTTTTATATTCCCTCATGAAATTGTAACCAAATAATTTCCTGAATTGATGACTAAATTTCAAGCAAACATGCTAAACTTTTTTCTTGATTTCAGTACATTCTGTTTTGGGGGGAAAATGGCATGGCTAGCAAATTATTTATTTTGTTAAGAAAAGGAATATTGGTTGACTCGGAAAATTAATTTATATTTAGCATTTTCTGTTATGCTAATTATATTTGTCTAATGCTTTTAGGCTTATGGACACCTTGGGCATATCAGCTCCTGCGGAAGAAACTCCTATTATTATTCAGTATAAATATTTCGTAATAATGGCTAGGAAGCCCTTGGCATAATATGAAACACAAGACTTGAGCTCGAGTGAAACTACTGTAGTGTTAGAAAATTCACATAACATCTATATTCACTGAATGGTTCTGATAGATTACATATTTTTAATGTAATTTGGTTGAATTGAAATAATTCTCCACAAGAGGTAGTTTTTGAAATCAGTTTTTATATAGATTAGGGATGTAAATGGGAGTCATGTTTGTGTATAGATATTTGTGTACATTCTTTGCAGTTATTTTAATACAAACTCACAAATGACAGCGAAAATTGGATGGAAATCTGTGTATATTTCTTTAATAAACTTTATAATAAAACAAATATTTTATTGCATTAGGTTCATTAATTTTCTATCTGAAGTAATGACATTTACATCGAATCGATCTGAGTGTGTTATGGCAGAAACCAGCTATCATTTTAAAACAAGGGAAGGGAATGAATGCTTAAAGATTTTTATTGTAATATCTTGAATAATTCATCAAATAATAGTGAGGTAGACATTTTCTCTTCATAAACGTCTTATTTAAACACGTACCAAAAGAACAAAGCAATAAAACTTTTAACACTCTTAACAGACTATCAATGTCAATTTACTAAACTTTAACACAAATGTACTTCTGCAGTCTCGACTGCTAATATTGATTGGAGACTTTCTCACTTCATTACGACACGTGCTGCCTCCAACTTGAAAATCCACGGCAGAAGACGGAAGGGTACTGTTTTCTTTTCCATTTATGAAGAGCAGAAGAGGTATGGTTGCGAAGTGGACGAATGATCATCTTAATTAAAATGAAATTTACCAACGAAGAGACGGTGATTGGATTCTTGTCAAGTTTGAAAATATTTATTGCTAAAGAAGAAAAGTTAAATACAGATAAATCAATGGAAAAAATCTCTCATTCTGATGGTTAAAATTGGTGTTTTTGACCAGGGACGTGACTTTTGTGTCACGTCCCTGGATTTCTGTAGTTATAGGCCTCTTATCCCTCATTGCCACCCCTCTCAGTCTTCTCTCGCTACGCAACAGTCTTGATGCCGCGAAGACCATTTTTCCCGAAGGCGGCTGTTGCAAGGAGTGCTACACGAAATATTGTCCGTTTCATTCAAAATTACGAAGCAGAAAGTCTAATTTTATACGCAAATTACTATCAAAATACTAGCATATGATACATCATTTTATTCCTCTTTTCATGATCTATCCATTACTGGTGAGAAAAATATATAGTTCTATTTAAAAACTCAAAGATGATTAAATTTCTCGAAAACTAAAAATATTATAGACAATTTCTCTACGACATGTTACTTGCCCCATGATTCTGCATTATTCAGCGAAAAATGCATTTCGAAATCCTGAACCGTTTAAAAGTTATGGGGGTTGTTCATAGTTGGTGGGATACCTGTATAAAGTTGCACAATACATATAGGATTGTCCTAACTACAATATATTTTATTGGCAATTCCGTCCTTTGTAAGCTTGTCAATGTTAGTGACTGGACCGGTCCTTTTATGGGTCTTTTTGGGAATGGACAGAACTTATTTTTTTATATCTGTTGGTGTTTGTTCTACAGACTTTACACCCACCTGTAAACATACAGAAAGTTGAAAAAAGATATTGGATTATTACTATCAATGCATAAGTAATGATACTTAATAGTAAAATTTAATAACTATACCAAGAACTATTTTAATTATGAACATTTCATTTGTCAGTTTTAAAAATACGATTTAGAAATAAAACAATAATCTTACCTGTAATAATTTTGCTATTCTTATTGCTAAACAAGTATGAGACCCCATCTTCCATTGATTCCATCCACAATCCACAAAATAAATTTACAATTCCCTCTTGAAGAGAATTTTGAATTAGCTTTAACCTTGAAGGTGAAATACAAAGAATAGACACAAGTATATACTTGGGTTTTCATTCCTTGGCGCGTTGGGACTTGTGTTCAGGATGGAATATCTCGCGATATTTCGCGTCGTTCTCGGTCGTGGCGCTAGGAGTCGCATGATCACAAGCACTGCTCGATACAGTCGCGATCATGTGACCTCCCAGCGGCACGACTGAGAATGACACGAAATACCGTGAAATATTCCATCGTCAAGACACGCGCCAAGAAATAAAACCCAAGAATAGTTGGGCTACCATTATTTTCCAATTATTAATAAATTGGATTCAGAAAAATTAATAATAAATACAATAAAATTAATTTTACCCAAAAAATACTAAATCGAAAAAAACTAACCTTCATTACAAAAACTATTTCAATTAATTCTCTGTGATTAGTGATTAAAACAATTGGAAAATAACAAATAAAAATTAAAAACACGTAGTACTAAATGAATAAATTAAACAAAACTACCAAATCCAGATTTATTAAAAACAGCAAACCGCAAAATCAGAATCGCTAGCAACAACAGCAAACTATACTGCGATCACGAAGTCTACTGTAGTAGACTTCGTGACTGCGATTTTTCTAACTTTGCCCCTCAAGGCCTGTCTTCACGATGTAATATGTCACGATATTTTGCGATGTTATCAGTTATGCCGCCAGATATCGCATGATCACGACCGTGTCAAGCAGTCCTTGCGATCATGCGACTTTTAGCGGCATGAGGGAGAAAGACATGAAATGCCGTGTGATATTCCAGCGTGGCCGTAGGGGCTTGAGGGGCAGAGTTAGAAAAATCGCACTTTTTTATAGCACAGCACAATCCACATGAATGGCTTGAAAGTTGTCGGAATCAGAAGTAGTCATTTCTTATTGCAAACTTAAATTCAAAAAATGTCCCTACCACGTAAACGTATAGTGTGAAGCTTGTGTGAAGTTTGTTGTGTTGAAGGTTGACGGCTTTTGCCAACACGAAACGAAACTACTCTATACTTGGGTTTTTATTTCTTGGTACTTGAGAGCATTTTTTCACGATTGAATCTCACGGCATTTCGCATTTCTCAGTCGTGCCGCTAGATGTCTTGCTTGATCACCAGCACTTCTCGGTACGTTCGCGATCATATGACATCTAGCGGCACATTGAGAAAGATGCGAAATGCCATGAGACAACGCCGTCTACGTGTCTACCAACAGATCTACATCTAAGTGTAGATGGCGTTGCATGAGATATTCCATCGTGAGAATAGACCCTCAGGCGCCAAAACATAAAAACCCAAGTATACATTGACTATAGTGAACCGTTACAGGCTGCCGCTAGAGTTAAACTGTATACTTGGGTCTTTATTTCTTGGCGCGAGAGTGCCCGTGAAGGCCATGGAATATCTCACGGCATTTCGCGCCTTTCTCGGTCGTGCCGCTAAATGTCGCCTAATCGCCAGCACTGCTCGATATTGTCTCAATCACGGGACATCTGTCGGCACGGTCGAGAAAGATGTGAAAAGCCGTGAGATATTCAATCATGAGAATAAGCCCTCATGCGCCAAGAAATAAAAAAAAACACGTGTAAGATCCGATTAAATTAAGAAGGTTATTGACATTTGTGAGTGGAGGGGAGCGACGTTGCCAGGTCGCAAACCACTGAGCACGTGTTACCGGGACACGAAAACAAACACTTCAAAAAATACGTGTAAAAGTGTAAAAAATACGACAAAAGCCTAACCTCAACGCAACTCATCACAACACAGTACACATTGCGCGCGCAGCACAGGCAGAAACGCGGGTGGCGCGCCGCGCGCGGCGTGGCGGCAGGGAAGTCGCTTGCGATGCTCAATGTTCCCCGTGTTCGGCAATGGCAACTGAGCGACCTGACACGTCACGTTTTGTCTCTCTGGTTGGCAGCTGCCATGGAAACGGGAGAGGCGTCCTGACGCCACACAGAACTGTCAATCACCTTCTTAATTTAATCGGACCTTATACTGCGATTTTTGTAGGAAGAGCTCTCAAGGCCACTCAAATCCCATCTTCGCGATGGAATATGTCACGGTATTTCGTATCATTCACAGTCATTCCGCTAGATTTCGCACGATCGCGACCGTATGAAGCAGTGCTTGCGATCATGCGACTTCTACCGGCAAGACCGAGAAAAGACGCGAAATGCCGTGACATGTTCCATCGCGAAGATGGGATTTGAGTTATCTTGAGAGCTCTTCCTACAAAAATCGCAGTATAGGCTTTCTGCATGAAAACTTGAACCTGATCAAAACAAGGAAACGTGCAGCCTGGACCTGGTCTGGATTTCTGCACGTTTTCTGTACGTCCAATGTGCACGAATACTGTATTGGACTTTAAACCTCTTGTACGAATGTAATTTGGCATCATGTTCAAGGCATTTGAATATAAAACACAAATACTGTTTTTAAATCCTGAAGTCTGCTGCCTATCTTGTTGCTACGCGCGTGTATCGCCACGCCTTTCAATTACGTCATGTGAGCACTTATTTGTATTGTCCGATCAATGACACTCTTCAGCAAGCGGAAAACTATTGTTTGGTGAATAGTGTACACGCGTTGAAAATGTGACGATTAATCTTTTTGATGACAGCTGTTATTGTTATGACACTTTTTCTGTAACTGGTCTTCATTAAGCTGAAGTATTGCAACTTGCTGTCAACTTCTGTTGTTGAATGTTGTGGAACTCAAGAGAAGAGCAAGCATACAATTTCCAACATTCTTTTGATAACAGCTCTTTCTGTTGTGTGACTATTTATCTATAACATGTCTTCAGTAAGCTGACCTATTGCATCTTCCTGTCAACTGCTCTTGTTGATGATAGTAGAAGTCAAGAGAAGACCAAGCATACACTTTCCATCATTAACTTGTGCACTTGCTATTGATTTACTACACTATTAAAAAATACTTCAGTTTTTTTTTTTATCATGAGTAGCATTTGGAAGTCTTATTTTAAGGGAGGGGAACATGCAGCAGTATATAATAAAACTCGCCCATCTCCACCTCAAGCTCTTATAAAAAAAATTGTGGATTATGTATTGGAAAAGGTATAATATTTAATCTATTAAATTTTCATTTTGCAAATTTATTATGAAATGATAATACGTAATTTTTATAATTAAATACATAATATAATAAATGATAATATGTCATTTTTTCTTTTCATTGATTTAATTATTTACAGCTTGAATCACCTCTAAATGAAGCTCTCGACGTCGGTTGTGGTTCTGGGCAAAGCACAAAAGTACTAGAGCCATATTTCAAGAAAATTACTGGTATTGATCCATCTGAAGAACAAATTATCGAAGCCCAGAGCAAAAATACCTGCCCAAAAATCACATATAGGTGTCAATGACTGATATGTAGTTTTGAATTCATGATGTGGTTTTAATGATTGCAATTTTTAAGTTATTTTTTTTGTTTATGTTTTAGAGTTGGGTCTGCAGAAAAGATAAAATATCCAGATGCTTCTGTCCAATTGATTACTGCTTCACAGGCTTCTCACTGGTTTGATCTGCCAAAGTTTTATGAAGAAGTAGAGAGAATATTAGTTCCAGGAGGGATTCTAGCAATGTATGGTTATTTGCTTCCCACACCAATGTGGAATGACAAAACAGATGAATTAAGTGGAATTGTATTTAAGGTATGAAAGTTTCAGGTATTTTTTTCTTGAAATTGTTTTTGACAGTTTTAATTAATGTTCTAATTTACAGTACTACAACATAGCTCTTGGCAAATACATTCCTCCTGAAAGTAGAATGGTGTACCTGGAAAATTACAGAGGTGATGATTTTATGAAAATACCATTTGCAAAGGAACCTATTATCAGGTATTGATGAAATTAAATGAGTAATGTATCTTTCTTGTATTGTGTGTTTTGCATTGTGCATTTTTCTGTAGGGATGAATCGGTTTCTGCTGAAAATCCAGGAACGGTTGCTGATGTTGTTGGTTTCATGAAGAGTGGTTCTGCTTTCCAAAATTTTCTAAACATCGAAGGATCTGCAAAGGCATCTACTTTGCTCCAGGAATTTGAGAAAGAGTGAGTAAATAAAAATGATATAAGAAAAATTCATAATCAGGAGTTTACTAAACTAACAGAACTCCGATCTTTAATTTTTATCCTTATATTCTCATTGAATCATTGTTTTGCCTGTAAAAATGGCTGTGTGAGATAAGTATTAATTTTCAGGAGGCAAAAAAAGCACACATTCCTATTTTTCTTTGTATCGCACATTTTAATCACCCATATTTCTTACAATTAAACCATGATTTTGGTACAGATTGTGAGAAGGAGATGCTCCTAGAAGTATGTCTCCTAGTGAGTTTGATGTTTCCTGCTAGAAAAGTAATTTGTTTTTTTTTTGTCTGGGACACGTTAATCCAGTAGGTGCCTCATTTATGATTTCCACACTTCAAAATGTTCAAATTAAGGATATTGGACAAGAAAACATTCCCGAGAGTAATCTGAGGATTCATTCAGACTGGATTGTGTAAACGATGATGGTCTTCACTGTTAGTTCTTCAATCCCCTCTTGAGTTTTGAATTTTCCCCTCTGGAGATTGATTGATTAGTTTTTCCCTCACATCACCTGCCAAGGTTGTTCGTCCTGGAAGTGTTGTGCATGTTTTGTTAGGGAAGTGGCAGTGATTTTCCTCCACTGGATGGGGAGATCTGGTGCCAACCTACCTGTCAGCTTGCAGTTTTTTTCCAACCAGGTACCTCCCACATCCAGATATCTTCCAGCGTGTGTGGTAGTGTATGCATGTAAGTGTAAATAAGGGGTAGGGATAGGACAAGGAAGAGGAAGGAAAAATTGCATGAAATCTGTGGCCTCATTGTTAGGGTACTGCTTTGGCATTCACCTGGTGTTGATCGGAGTAACCACAGAAAACTTCTGAAGAGAGCAGTTGGCTGCTAGAATACTCCTTCAGACAGTGGCTGAATTCGACCTAGCTAGTGTGGAAAATGCTGCGTCAGCGGGAGTTTAACCGTAAGAGCTCCCGCTCAGACCCACTACAGGCAATTGATGTCCCGAGCTCATTTGGAGAAAATGGCCAATTCACAACATAGCAAGTAAAGTATCAATTCAAAAATGTTTTTGGCTCCTTACAGTGTACATAACTAGTTTTTGTTTAAAAGAACATGTGGTCAGTTTTGCAGGTGAAATAATGAACTCTCTCGCTGTTTCTCTCCCCCCCCCCTTTTTTTAATCTGGTCAACTTGTTTTCTTGATGTACTTTCTTATATTTTTTATATTCCCTCATGAAATTATAACCAAATAATTTTCTGAATTAATGACTAAATTTCAGATAATCATTATAAACCTTTTGTTGATTTCAGTACATTCTGTTTTGGGGAGAAAGGGCAGTGGTGGCAAATTATTTATTTTGTTAAGAAAAGGAGTATTGGTTGACTTGAAAAAATAATTTATATTTAGCATTTTCTCTTATGTTAATTACTTTTGTGTAATGTTTTTAGGCTAATGGACACCTTGGGCATATCAGCTCCTGCGGAAGAAACTCCTATTATTATTCAGTATAAATATTTTGTAATAATGGCTAGGAAGCCCTTGGCATAATATGAAATACAAGACTGAGCTTGAGTGAAACTTCTGTTGTAGTAGAATATTCACATATCTGTATTCACTTAATGGTTCTGATAGATTATATATTTTTAATTAATTTGGTTGAATTGAAATAATTCTCCACATGAGGTAGTTCTTTGGAACAGTTTTTATGTAGATTAGGGATGTAAACGGGAGTCATGTTTGTATATAGATATATGTCTATATCTTTGTTGTTATTTTTAATACTAACTCACAAATTTATATAAAACAGTGACAATTGGATGGAAATCTGTGTATATTTCTTTAATAAACTGTAAAATAAAACATATTTTGTTGCATTATGTCATTAATTTTCTATCTGAAGTAATGAAATTTACATATTTCAGTGAATAATGTTAAGAGACATATACTTCCTTATTTCAGGTATTAGCACCCTGAGCTGCATAAAGAGCTTTCAGTTCTTCCAAACAAATATTCGCCTCTTCTAGTGTTTCTTTGTCATTTTTCTGTTTAGCATTTCGCCAGCCTTCCTTGCAAGCTTGCTTAGCTTCTTCAAACATTTTTCTTTTTATATAGACAGTGCCAAGATTGACATAAATAGCAGCTGCCTCTTCCATATCTGGTATTTTTTTTGGAGATATCAATGGCTTGATTGAGATATTTTATTGCTTCATCATAATTATTTTGTAAACAGCACAGAGTTCCTAGGTCATTGAGAAGTATAACATTTGCTCATGCACTAAGCCATTGACACGAAGAGATGTTTCATAGGCCTTCTCAAAAAATGTGAAAGCTTCTTTGAATCGATTTTGATCCATTGCAAATCTAGCATACCAGTCCAGGGTCATTGCCCAAAGAAGCAATGTATCATCATCAACGCTACCTCTCTCTACTTTCTGTTGCAAGTGATTCTCACAGAATTTGAAGCCCTCTTCTGCTTTTCTATTTAGATGGAAAGAAAAAATTGTTTATAAAAATTTTAAGAATACCATAATTTTGTGAAATAAATTGTGAAGTTCTTGCTTACATTGTATTTCCCTTTTCTTTGTATATATTGGCAAGTTTTAGACTGATGTGTAAAACTCTGTTGTCATTTTCTGCACAACCTGCTGACAGCAATCGTTGTAGCACACTCACAAATAATTTCGTCAGCTTTGAGTAAGTCATGAGCCTCTAAGGCTACATTTGCCAACAAGTCATAAATGTATGTAATTGCATCACTGTTCTGTTGCTCTTGGGCAAGTTTAAGTGCTATGTGGAGCATTTGTTCCGACTTTGTAATTCACCTTGCTGAAAGAAAAAAAAAATCATCTGAGGCCAGTATTTGTATGCAATTGAATGTCACTCTAAACAATTAATGCAAATTTCTATAAACATTATTGTCAAGGTTACTTTTGCTTCAGTGTAAGTGATTACCTACTTGTATTAACAAGACCCCTCTCTTCATTGTGGTAATTAGCTCTGACTCAGGTTCTTCTTCTTTCTGTAATCCTAGAAAAGTTAGAATTCCACTCACAATAAAAAAACTATTGAAACCTCCATTATGATGACCTTTCCAGGTTTCTGTATAGTTAAAGAAGCTGCATTTCGCGTGACGTGAAGCAGGAACCAACGGCCTGAATGATTTAAACGGAAAATACTTGGAGGACAAAACTCTGGCTTAAAAATTGATTACATATGTAATGTATTTTTGGTTAGGGAAGGCTCTGTTGGATAAAGTTGGAAGTCGATTGGGAGAGAATACGTAACATTCGTGACATACTGAGCCCAAAGAGAATATACGTCTCAAACCAGCTCGTCAATACCACTGAAGTGTACATTTAATATTATATGTAGGACAGATCATTGGTCAACATTGCAAACGCTGGTATTTCAATTGATTTCAGTGGCCACTTCTATACATGCACCTGTCTACTGAGCGCCTCTGTCTACGCCACACCTACATCCACCCATCCTCCTGTTCGTGTGTTCGTGCATACACCCACCTACACCTGTGCAGTTCATTTCAGCTGGCGGCTTAGGTTTCCCAGTTGTATTTGAGCTCAACACTCTTTGAGTTTTCTCGATATGCGTCGGTGTAAAGTTATGGGTATTTGTAAAATTAACGAGAGGCAAAGTTTGTTGTTGCGTTGGTGACTTACTTGTTATTGTAATGTCAATGTACAAAAGTAATAACTTTCTAGTCGGAACTGAAGTTCTAGAGTGTTTAGCTATAGTATTTGGGTATAAGCTAAGTGTGTCCAGAATTGTCCTGTACGGAAGAACTCGTGTTTGTTTGTGCAATAGGCAGGGTAAGGAGATGCAAAAATTGCGTACGATAGTTGTGATCGTCCTGAAGTGTATCGTACCTCAATGATATTTGTAGCGCAACTCATCAGTTACTGAAAGTGAATAATGTTTAATTCTAAATTATTGAGATTTGCTTGCTATTGACCAGAATACTTACTGTGCAGGGTATGAAAATGAGTTCCAGTGTGCCAGACAAGGCAGTCAGGATGACAGCAGTTCTCACAACACATGGGTTCGATTTGAAGATGAAGATGGAGGTCAGAATAGATCACAAACAGAAAGAGTTCAGCAGAGTCAAGGGAATTCGTCTATTTTAAGTGGAGAGGAGTACAATGTTTCACCTTTAAAATCAGAAAATGTGAAAACAGAACCCAGAGCAAACTCTCCTGAAAAATTGTCTGAAGGAAGAAATGAGAAAGAAGTTAAAGCTGGTCTCACTAGCACTCCTCATATAGTGGTGCAATTATTAATCCTGAGACTGTTCATGTAAATTTGGATCGTAGCAGTTTAAACCGTTCCACATCTGTTGAAAGAACCACAACAAGAAAGCTTCTCTAACAACAAAGCAGATGGTGGAGGACGAATGCGAAATGTAGATTTAAGAGAAGTTAGTAACGGGCGACCTACTGCATCTTCAAGAGTTTCTGCTATAGATGGTTCTGTTCGACAAGGCTTTGGTAAAAGTTACTTGATGCGTTTGAATCATTTATCATTTTGTAACTTTTTTGTGATTCATTTGTACTTCCTCTTGTTATAGCTAATGGTGATATTATTGTCACTTTGCTACCTGTAAATACTAGGTGGCCTTGGATTACTCCAGCACAATTCCGACCAGAACTAGTTCCTGAAGAACTAATGGCTCAAGGATTAACGGTAATAGAGGAAAGATGAATTGAATAACAAAATGATATCAAACAAACAAATGAATAACTTAATATTTGTAACATTTTCATCAAGATTCTGAATTACAATGTTTTAAATTTATTGTGTTACTTGTGACACTTAATTTTTTTTTTTAGCTTACTGTTGAAGAGTATGTTCATGTTATGGAGGTCTTAACAAATGATGTGCGTTTTAATATTTACAATGTGTGTTACAAACGCATTCTTGTGGTATGGATCTTCACAGCATTTGTGGTATTACTTGGGTGTTATTTTCGGGTGTTACTGGACTAACTTTATTTGGTCTTGGTGTTATGTGGCTTGTCCTGAACGCATTAGCAATTTTTCTTTGTATGTGGATTAAAATTAAGGTATGTTTGTACTCATTATTTGTGTCAAGCATTAACTATTTTTGTAAGATTTTGATGGTTTATGTTGTATTTATGTTTCAGCTGAATCACAATTTGGAAAGATGTATGGCTCAAGTAAACAAGCATTTGTTACGCCATAAAATTATTTTGGGATTGGATGACAGAGGCAAACTGTCATGTCACAAAGTGAATCTTTGCTTCATTTATTTTGATACTTCTGACTGTATTGTAAGTATTAATGTATAAAACATTTATTTGCAATACTCTTAAAATTGAATTTCATGATTTTTAATTGTTTTAGAAAAAATTGCAAGAAGTGATTGAAAGAGAAGAATGTGAAGGGGCGACAGTGAATCGTGAAGAGACTGCTGAAGAGCGAAGACAACGACAGCAATTCCAACAGCGTATGGACATAGAAGATCATGATATCATTATACAAGGAAGCAGCACTACACGTTTGTCTCGAAAACAGGTAAGAGATGTTACTGAAGTTTTAAACGACAAATATTTTGAAATCTGAATGTATATTTTGTTGTCCTTTTTTGGTGTTAACTTAATTGTTTTTAATAAAATGTTTAATTCTTTTTATTTGGAATGTTCTTAATTAAATGTGTATGAAATGATATTTTGAGCTAACTTTTATCTTTTGCAAGCTCCCATTGAAAGTGTTGTGTGTACTATGTTCACTAATGTTCACTAATTGAGTGGAAAAATTTTAAGAATTACCTTGAACTGCAGGCTAGAGGTGAACAGTTGCTGGCACGCTATTTGCAACGTTGGGCTAAAGATTATCTTCGACGGCGTCTTGACTGGACTGTGGATGAAAGTGGGGGAAACCCCATGGATCCTCGTCATTTAGCGAGGGCTCTCTGCCCTTGCCATACATTGAAGAGTATTTAAGAAATAAACCCCGGTCTGATCAACGAGCATTTTGTCCGTGCTGTGCATCATGGCTTGCAGAGCGTGGAATAGATTAGACTTCATAGTGGAATCTGCCTTTAATCTAATTTCTAGTATTTTTATATGGTGTATTATGTGGTTTGATACATTTTCTCACTCCTTTTATCATTTATATGTAAGTTCTCAAATAACCAAGTAATTATTCAGATTAAGTGGATAAATTACAAATGAGATTTTCTTAAAAGTCTGAATATCGAGAATTAAGGTGCACCCTTAGTTTTAGATATTTTGAACTTCATGAATAGATAATTCCCTGCTACTCCCTCACAAAGTAAAAACAAAGGTTTTGTGCCTTTGACTAAGTGATCTTTGAAAATTCTTTACCTCTTTATATTTAATTAAGTAGGTAACAATTTTGTAATGTTTTCTACATTTTTATTCAATTAAAAAGTTTGTTATTGGTGAGCCAAATGTTTCAGAAAACATCACAGATAAAAGTCTAAGAAATCATTAGTTGTGGTATTTTTCTTAAAGAACTTTTACATAGTACGACGTTTTCTCAGTTTATGAGCAATAGTAGTATTTTGATTATTCTAACATCTTTTCTCTGGATGTACATGAGAGTGCATTAAAAGGTAGTACCCAGAAGGCCCTTAACTTCCTATTCACAGATCTAAATTTCATCTTCTCTGAAGGAATGAAACCTTAATATGTATCATGGTTTTGAATAACACAAATTTTGATTAATATGAATACTTGATTGCCAAGGAAGATTTCTACATGATCTTCGGTATGCATGCCCTGTCTTGAAACGGTGTAAATTCTAGTGAGGGGTGGGATAATTAAAAATGCGTATGTTCAAAATTGTACAAGCAGATTTTTAAAACTTGCTATTGTTTCAAATTTTAAGAAAAAGAATGTCTAAATAGAGAATCTATTTAGATATTATTCAGATACTGAACATAGTTTAAATTTTTTCAGATGAACTGATCATTGTGTTTTTTTATTGTTTTACATTTCATGCATTTGTAATGTTATACACTTAATCTACACTTAATCTGAAATTGGGTACTTAATATATTAATGTGCCACAAGTTGAATTAACTTGGCTGCTCCTTTGGACTGCATTATTTTGTCATTATGTAGAAATGCTGCTTCAATTGGTGGTCTCTTTCTTATATCACCATAATGTCCAGAGCTTTTCACACCTTAGAGTATGACATGAAGGAAGAATTACCGTAATTTGTCATTTTACCACCCTTTACTACAGATGTAAAGTAAGGATGTTCTTCACTTTCACTGCATTAACACTCTGCTTTTCTTAATTCTTTGCCAATATTTACGTTACACTTTAGTGATCTATTCTATAATTTTTACGATTCATTGATGTGTGAATGCCACACCAATACTACCATAAATTAGGCACTGTTTTTAACGTAACTACTTGTGGTTTTGGTTTCTGGTGATGCTTTAATTCTTGTCTTTTAACCATTTCAGGATGGCTCTCAGTGTGAATGAACTGTCCTCCTTCATGTATTAATTGATGTAATACTGCCTGTTTAAGTTCTTCTAATTTAGTTTGCTTTTCATCTAGGGAGACGACATTTTCTACTCAAGCGGAACTGTTTAGAGTTTAATATTTTATTTATATCTAAAACTATTTTATTACAGAATTTCTTTGAAAGCTTTACACTAAATGCATTGGCTTTGCTAAATACCATATCTGGGGTGCAGTTTTATTCTTCTCTAGCAATTTCTTACAGATGGCACAGCATGGCACCTCAAGTTAAACCAATTAATTAAATTATTTGAAATTTCAGATCTGATCAATAAAATAAAATATCAAGGTCATCAGTATGTTAAGAGAGATTGCTCTGTAAATTTGTAAATATTGAAGTTACGCATAAATATGATACTAGTTCCACGAGAGCTTGAGGGCTGTGTAACCATCGCTTTTTCTTAAAATGCAAATTCTTTTATCTTAATGTTTCCTCCCACATTTTGTGGTAAAGCTACCTCAGCAGTACAGAGGTGGTGGGATTAATGTGTTGTGTTGCACAGGAACGTGCTGAGATGCTCTTTCTGCGCTACTCCCACCGATGGCTAAAGAGTTTGTGCGCAAGCATTTGGAGCTGTCAGTGGATGGCGCGGAGCGTGGAGGGCTGCCCTCTGCGCCCCCCCGCCACTGCATCTCTGCCCGCTGTCCCTGTCAGTTCATTGAGGAGCACCTCAAGTATAAACCTCGAGGCAAGTGTTCCTTCAAGCAATTTTGTTCCCTCCCAGATTTCATCTAGATTCTGCTTCAAATCTGCACATCCGCATTTTGTCTTTGGTAGGTTGGCTGTGGTTATGTGCCTATCTGTTTCTTACAGTGTTCTTGTTATAGTACAAATATATTATAGGAAACAAAGAACAAAATTAGCACTGTTTTTATTTTGACTAGTGGAACAGGAGATAGGCTTTCATTTTTTGCTCCTGTTCCATGTTTTTTGTAGTGATGTGTATGTAATAAACAGTGTACATCTTGTACACAACTAAATGTACTATATCCAGAAAAGTGCATGAACTCAGAGAACAGGTAGATGAGGTCTAGGGAAGCAGTTTTATCAGTGAACCATGGCTCTTAAGAGGCTCAGAACTCTGTGCTAGGTTGAGTCCAAAAACTGTGTTTTCTCCTCCAGTGAGGTTGGTAATACAAAAGCCCATGAGCCTTGAGATGTACAGGTAGTCGGTTTCATTGAGAGCAGCAAGTTCAAGATAGATATCAAAAGACATCACATTGTAAAAAAGGAGAATAAAGTTGCTGAGAATTGTATCATGATTTCAGCTTTACTATTCATTTCCGCGTTATTTACAATGATAAAGTGTAAAGTTAAATAACAGTAATTTTTCGTGCATCTCTGTACCTTCAAAATCTGAAACCCCTTGGCTGTTTCTACTACAATTATTTTTACCACCATAAATTTTTAAGTTTGTTTTAAATTTCTCAGCCTGAAGCAGAGACCAGCTGTGTAACTCGGACATGTTAGAATTCCAACCTCACAGGGAAACAGATTTTTTTTTGGTCTCGACCTAGCAGCACCGAGCTGTGGGTGCTTAGACCCAGGATTCATTCATGAAAACCACTTCCCTTGACGTTCTCTGCTTGTCAATATTTTCTGCGTATTAGATTGTTATATTTTTATTCCATTTTCATATCAAACATCACAGAAAAATTCATGTAGGAACAGAAGAGGCACGTGTGGCTCTTTTTAGTTTGTGTTTTTTCTGAGGTTGTTGTGACTGTACTTAAGAAAATCTCAGGGTTCTATCTCATATGTGGTGCTTGGGTCTTCATTTTTCTTAGAGATTTGTTTCATGGTGAATGTGTTCATGGGATGTTTTTATTCACTGATTTAGTAAGATTTTATCAGAGGTAATCATAACACGTTTTATAAAAATGAGTATTCCTTTTAAAGTGTTTATTGCTACTCATTTTATTTTCTCTTTTGTTTAACAAGTTTGTACAACTCATATTTTTATTCTGTGAATTTTTTATGTATATATTTTTGTTACTGAGTCTTGATAGTAAAGATCATGTTTACAAACGCTTGTTGTAAGGATTGTTTGGTAACAGAATAATGTTCTGTGCCTTGGAATATGATTATTCAGTATTAATGCAAGACTATTGCATTAAGTGTGAAATTATTCATTTGCAGCTAAGAATGAATTTTTAAACATAATGTACTTAAATATTATTAGTATATGTGATTTACTGTTAGTATTGCTCTTTTAAAGGTTTTATTACTTGTGAAATTCCTTTCTATAAATGGTTTATCTAAGGAAAAATTGTTTGAAAGACTGTTGTGAAAGCAAGGCAGCATTTATTCAAATAATAGTGCTAAGTGATATGTTATTTTACTCCATATTGTGGCCCAGGAACGAGTAAAAAAATTAATGTTTTAAGTATTTTTGTAAAAATATTAACAACTCATTTTAATTAACAATACATTGAAATCTTGTACTATAGTAGATTGAAATATTTTGAAACACAAATTCCAAGTGCATTTATTAATGTAGTTTTATGCTCCTGTGATTGTTGGGAATGACATCCAGTTTTGTCATTTATTTGTGTGCTTTCATTATCAAGTAGCATATTGTAACAATGTTTACAAGACGTTATTGAGACTTGAGATTTTTCATTCCGTCCAACACATAAAGTGTATTTTTGTGTTCACCCTGGAGGCATTTATGAAGTCATATCTATAATAGTTTGTGGAGTTTTCTTAGTCAATAAATAATGAAACAAAGAACTTACAGACATACTTTTTTTGTTTTGTTTTCTGTTTTAATGAATCCTTTATACCAAATATGAAAACGAGTGTGTAAAATAAAAATGACTCGATTGCATCTTCAGTTGATATATGAAGATCGTTAATTTGGTGAAAGGGGGTGGTTAAGGCTAATAAGTACTGCTTTATGTGACAAATTATTATTATTAATAAAACTTGTCAGTAAAAGGTGCAATCATTTGGAAGTATTCATCATTTTCATATTTAAGTAGGAAATTAATAGTTTGTAATGCAAATTTTATGAAAAGCAGTAATGGGTGCTTTTTATGAACTAATATCAGAAAGATAGGTAGATGTAGTGGAAAAATGTGAACTATAAATCAAATTTCTTCTATATTTTAATTTACATCTTTTTTGTAGTTGTTTGAAGTTGGTGCAGAATGATGTTTGGTGAAGTTCTTTCTTCAAATGTTGTTTGGATGAAAATAACTTAAGCTCTTCTGAAGATATTACAATCAAAGTGAAATTAAATGATAATTCAAAATACATTCTCTGTATTAATTTTCAGCTATTAATTTCTGCCTTTGGTATGTTCATACTTCTGACATATGTAATTTTATGGGTCTTCAGTTCAATCTCATATGAGAATGTTATCTTTGGATTTCTGGCTTTTTAACTTACACTACTTCCTTTTGCATGCAGCGAGTGCCCGCAAACCACGTGTTGCTTTGGTGGAATCATCTTAATTTGTGAGTATTGGGATATACACTATTTCTTTTCATTTTGGAACACAGTTTGGATAAGTGATTTATTTTATGTACTTGAATTTTATTACCTTAGGAAGTGTGCTGATTAGGTTGATTTGTTTCATTTTGCATTGTTCAAATGTTCAGTGAGGAATGTAATAACCATGCTGTATATATTTTTCAATACAATGTATTACAACAGAAACATTACCCAGAACAGTAAACATTTACATCAACATTATGGTTAAAATTATTTATTATCCATCTATTTTGTAAGCTGACTGTGTTCCTGATTCTGCTTTAACATGTTTTTTTGTGGTATATTGAGAAGAAAATGCAAGTAGTTAATAAGAGGTGAAACTGGAGACCAATCTTCTGAATTGTAGAAAGGAAGCTTTGAGACATAAAAATATAATAGTTTTAGTGCACAAGTCAAGATTAATTCGTAATTAAATTCAACAGATCAGAGGAGAAAAATTTCCAATTCAAGAATGGAAAAAATAATTGTGTACGTACTCTTCTGTTTCCACGTGAGCTGGTAGTGCAGAAACAGTTTGAACAATTGCGATTTGCCTAGATCTCTGCTTATTTTTTTAAATCTTCTTTACGCATTGGCAAAGACCATTTTTTTTTATTTTAAGACAAGCTCTCTCAAACTGTCATCTACCTCATTGGTAGTTCATTACAATGAAATGGTTTGGCTTAATATTTTTTACTTACGATTCACTTTTTCTTCGAAGAAGGCATATTTACGAACAATAAAATGTAATTAAGCCTTTTAAGGCCCCGAGAGAACTTCAGTGTGACTAAATTTCAATTACGTAGATTTCTTGTGCAGCCTTTATTAGACAGTAATAATTTCTTCCTTTAAATGGTGTGAACATTTTTTGTACAACATTCTTTAATCCATTACCATAAATGTAGTTGAGCAAATTATCTGAAATTCTTTTATCAATTAATTCTTCTGGACTTGACAATGTGAAAGAATTGCTGTGTGAATGAATTATCTAATCACATACTTCACTAAGAGCTGAGGTTAAACTGATCATTTTTCTATTTTAAAATTAGGAATCTGAAATTGTATGTGATGTATTTTAGAAATTAGATTTATAAACACTGCATTTCCAATTTATGGGTGAAGCATATCACAGTTACAATTTAGGAGTTTCTTGTTAATGCATTGAAATGGCAAAACACATTATGGTCCAATTAAAATTAAAATGTAACAGTATTGATACTTGTCAGATCTTAAGGCATTGGTATGGATAATCCCAATCGTAATACTCATATAGATGTGAATTTGATAATTCAGCATTTCAATTAGTTGTCTCCTCCAAAAATGCCATGGTTATTTTAAAGAAACCCAAGAATACCAATATTTGAAATAAACGAATCGCAGTTCAGGTCGTGTCAAATATTTAGTTTAGGAGAGTGATTAATCTTAAGTGCAAAAAGGCAAGCACTTTCTGTTTACAAAAAAACAACAATATTAAAATCTGTGAGCCATACAGTAAAATTCTCCAAGAGATTGTGAATGTACAGACATATGTATGTATTTATGTGCTTATGTATGAATGTATAAGATGACTTCTACTGTATGCACAATTTTAAAAACAAAAGTCCTTTGGTTAATCTCACCACATGAGTGAATTTCAATTTTTCAACACCTCCATTTGCAATTTGCAACTTGAAAAAGTGTTTTCTTTGAAGACAGGTCCTTATAACTAAGAATTAATAGCCACTTGTTAAGACATATTTGAGGTTCATAAATAAATGATAAAAGCAAACAATTTGCCATTGCTCCATTAATTTTTACATTGACATGTAAAAATATAAATTGTATAGCGAACAAGGCATTTGCTGACTTCGTGATATAACTTCATCAATGGATCACAAAAGCTTCAATATTACCCAAGAATTATCTTTTCTCAGTCAGCAAACAAAAAATCTAAACTAGAAATGAGCCAAACTTAAGGGAATTTGCCCTAAGCATTAAAAAAACATATACAACCATAGATGTCCAACAGCCATTGTTTAGAAGGAAAATTGGTTAGAGTTAATGTACATATTCAAGGCATGTAAATGCAAGAAAATTTAGAATCTCTCTAATTTTCTAGTCCTAGTTAATCCCATTCTATAATGGTGGCTGGGCCTTGCTTTGACTTTCATGAATCTAATGTTTTAATTACACACAACTAAACTTTTTTTAAATCTTGAATAACTAAACTTTATTTTAATCTTGAATATGTGAGCTAGTGGGCGAGTGAGATGTGGTTGGATAAGTGGAGGGTGGTTTGAGAGAAAGACAAATCTCAGTCTCCAAATGAACTCTTTGTAATAGTACTACCATCTGGTTATGACTGACAACATTGCTTCTGGAAAAGCATGATAATTGGGTGGATGATATTTAACAAGTAATTTTAGTTACTAGCGTACTCAAAATTAAATAATGTTTGTAATTACCATTAACAATACCCTCTTTGAAAACTATATTCTTTAGGTTTTGATTGGGTTCTCTAGTTCACTCATCAGTTCATACAGATCACGTTCATAATAGTTCACTACATTAAATCACAAATTATAAATCTTGTACTAAGTGCTGTAAAATTTGTTGCTAATGATAAAATGCAAAATATTATTTGGTGCTAGGTTTCTCCCTAGTATACTCTCTGCAGATGAAGTATAAGGTAGGTCTTCTTATGGCAAAGCTGTCCAAATTATCATGATTTTTGAATTTAAAATGAAATAGGATTTTGCTTTTTAAATAGGAATTACATCCTTAATTTGTCTTAACTGTAATATCTAAATACTGTCAGTATTTAAAAGATTATTATCTTTTTTCAGCTCTTCTTCTTACTGCAATATTTGTGTCTACATGACTGATCCTCATGTTGATGTATTTAGTATTTCGTTCCAATGTGATTACTCAGTACAAATACATATTTCGAAGATTCCGTGTAAAATATCAAAGCATTTATATTTTCTTTATGAAGGCTTGTCAAGAGTATGTTAATATGTTATGGTGAGTAGGAATTTTAGCAATACCAATAGGAATGTATTAAACTGTGTTCACCATTGTAGATACTATACCATATATTGTTAATACTGTAGAGATTCAAACTTGTGCTGAGTGTTCAAAACTGTAAATTTACTATGTTCACTAATCCGTCCTACTTGCATTTAATATTCAGTGCTGTGTATGATATGAATATACACATGAGATTAGGATTTCAAAGAGAAGAAAACCATCAATTATGTAGTCTCTATTGAAGTATCATTCTATATTGTTTATATTCATATGAAAGAATAACAATGCATATGTGCCTTGAGGGGATGATTTATCATCAGATCAGCCTGAGTATTTAATGTGCTGTATTGTCATCTTCTGTGCATTCCAACTCCATTAGAATTTAGTCGCATTTTCTCTAAATATATACATATACACTTGGTTTCAGAAGAAACTGTTCTAATTTTCTTGGGTTCCAAATATGTACTCTGCATTTTGTAAGTCAATGTGGTGGAGAAAAAGTTTAACAATAAACTTTCTTGCTATATTGCGTACTCAATCATTAATGTATCCCAAATGTTAGAAATGCTTATTAACTGTAAATATTAAAATTAAAAAAAAACAACAAAAAAAATTGGTGTTTATTTCAGAGCATTATTGCCTGTTTGCGGATCTCTTCAGCTTTTAATTTCAGTTCTAGATTACTGGTTTGAAGACATTCGTTTTGGGATTGCAATTTCTTCATAATGTCTCTCAGGTTTTGATTATTTCAACAAACATTTTAACTTGCTCAAAGACTAGTTCAGGATCTGTAGCATTATCACTGCAGTTAGAATTTGGGAGTCATCGGATGTAACATTTCTGAAATAGAAAATTAACTATGAAATCAAAATAGCAATACTTTCACAATCAAGAAAGAGAACTAAATTAACAGTGTCTTTAAGGTTTAACAAACTAAAATGTAACTTTATGCCGTATGTAATAACTATATAGTGTACCAAATAACAAAATATAATAAAGAAATACAAACCTTTATGAGCACTGTCTTCAAGACTTTACAGAAAACATCGCCATCCACTGCGGCTTGAGATCTTCGATTAACATTTTCGCGTAGGCGGCTTGGGTCGCGGTGTATATTAGCCTTCTTTTTAAACATGGTTCATGAACTCAATTTTTGAGATTTACACAGAGCCCAAAAAGTTGTATGTAAAGCGACACTAACGTATGTTGTAACAGCCCACTTCTATGACTGTGTTTTATTATAATAAAACTATTTCGCATTCTACACTTGCATATACCTTGATATCACTTCCGATCACCACAGTGTGTTCTATTTAATTATATTGACTTAAAATAGTAGACCACTGGACGGCTGTCCAGTCGCGAGGTTCGTGAAGAATTTATTCCTATGCAAACATAGTGGCGCTTCAAGACATGACTTCCCAATTGGATGACTCTGTTCCCCTCCTAGCAGGAGTCCTTGAAGTGCTACTACTTTTAAAACGGTGAATAGAGAGTTTTTAGGGAGTTTTTGCAACCTCGAACGTTGATGCGCGCGAAAGCTGTATCAATTTCAATAACGCGAAATCGAGAGAGGTGTTTTGCACTGGGTTGAAAAATAAAGGTTGGAATGGAAGAAGTTCCGAATTGTGGCACAGAGCGTGCTGCTATGTACAGTGAACATCGTGATCACCTGTTTTGTGCTGTT